>CALNVZ010002974.1:44962882-45008615 GCA_940671915.1 Paracentrotus lividus
AGCATATGTGTGTAGGAGTGTAAAAATTCTTGTTTCAAATTAATTTCTTATGTATTTTTATTGTTTTATGAAATTCTTATGTATTTCTTTGTTTTTCGACCTTTTGTTTTTCTTTTTTTATGCAAAAATCATTTAAGAACATTTTTAAGCATAAATATGCTAAAAAAATTGATTTCAGCCAATGAAAGTGAAAATAATCATATCTTTTATGAATTAGGTGAGAAAACTCAATTGCATTGACTTTGTACACAAAAATCACGTTTTTGAGCCATTTTCGGTCTGACGGATGTTTTTGAAAATCGTGCAGCGTCGTAACGGTACGACCGATTTTCGAAATGGTTTCAAAGATGCGCGAGACTTGAAAGTAAAAAAAGTCAGCAAGGGCCGATCAGAAAATTTCGTGCGGCGGAGTGGTCGCGGAAAATGTCGAGGGGGGGCCATGATGGCCCCCCCCCCAGTCTGATTAGGGTTAAGATGGTCTGTAAGCTGGGGTAAGGCGAGGGGTACTGAGGCAGTGTGGTTAGCTGGGCTGGTAGAGACGGCAGCATCACCGTCCAGCTCATCGTTCAGGATATGAAATTTTCCACTCGTCACAATGTCAGAATCCTTTACAAATTTATTCCCTTTGTTAGACATGATGAAGTGATATTCTTTGGTTCAAGTAGACAAGAGACGTAAGAAGTAGTATCGAACTAATAAATATTTGATGAAAATATGATATCTTAGGGAAAATGAAGTATCTAGGGAGAGGTCTTTAAACACACTGTCACTTATTCAGCAGCCATAACACTAATCTTAGCATCTGCTACAAGATCATTCCTACCAAGCTAGTGTTCTTGCATGGGCCTCTGCAGCATTTGACCCTTCAGGTGCCAATTCACAAGAGAATAGGGCCAATAGCTCCCTCCTAGATCACGGAGGCTCCATGACACAAAAAATGTCAAACCAGACATTGGGAAAACTTTGCAGTGATGAAAGTACGCCAAAAGTAGTAAGTCCTTCCCTGAATTGAATAATACAGGGTTCCAGCCTGTAAGTGTTTTCCCTGGGTAACCTTCATTAGTTTTTGGCCATCTTCAAGCTTCTTGGAAAAGATGTTGGCTGTTCCATGTAGTCCATTTAGTGTCATGATTGTCTCTATCACTGGGTCCTCTATGGCCACTTTAAAAAAAGAAACTGGTGACGGAGCATCCAGTACCCTGGCTATTTTTAGCACAATTTTCCATCCGTAATTTCATTGAGAAAATGGTCCGAGTCTTAAGACAACACAGATCAATGTGCTGCCATCTCTACATGTCCAAAGAGAACGGATCCTACAACTCAATTCTTGAATTAGGGCCATTCCATCAACTATCAACTATCGGTCTTCTTAGGAATAGATTCTATTGCAGGTGAGGACTCTATGGTGGACTCAAGGTGATGCATCAAAATTGCCTTGTTGGCCTTCACCTTCCCACCATTCTTATTGCCATGGGCAAGGGGAACTTGAGTGAGGCTATACTTCATAAGATCTTGCAAGTCAACATCCCTGTCCTTTGACGCAGTCAGTAGTTTCGCAAAGAGGTTTCTGTCCTCCTTCAGGACCTGCATCTTGTTGGGGTTTTTTACCTAGGTTTTCTTTGACATCAAAGAGAAGGTTTTCAACTTCTGTTGTTTGATGGTAGCGTGTACGTTGGTGCTCTTTCTTGTAACCTCTCCTTGATATACGTCTCAGCTATATAGATGTTCGCCATGTTATGCCGGGTAGAATTAACACGACACCCACAGATTTTGTAGGTGTGGTCAAATTGATGCACCCCCCCCCCCCTCACTCAGTCAGAATAGAGTTAAAGCATAATATTTTTCTTGGAATGACATACTACAAAATTAGGCTTATACATTTATTTGTTATATTTATCTAACAGCTCTCTTGGCAAGTTTTTTTGATGGCTCCAAGGTTGCCTCTGATCGTGGATATCCTCTCCAATACACTTTGTACGGGTTGCCTCTTCTCTCAAGGAGCTCTTCAAGGAAGTAGGTTTTTTCTTTATTTGTCTTCTTTTTCTTTTTCTTCTCTGATGGCTCCCACGTTGCCTCTGATCGTGGATATCCTCTCGAATGTACTTTGTATGAGTTGCCTCTTTTCTCAAGGAGCTCTTCAACGAAGTAGGTTTTTTTTCTTCTGCAATGTTTCTTTGTGCTGCACAGTATCTTTATTTGTGCTCTTTTGGTTCAAGTCTCATAATTGCTTTTTGAAGCCTCTGAATAGTAATCTTGAGTCTCTTGATCATCTCTGGTAATGTCGAGCCATATACTATAATGTCATCAAGATAGATTAGGAGTATAATCTCTTTAATGTAGGTTTCTGCCAGTGGTCATGTGCCTTCAGCATGTCATGTTTTATCATTAAGAAAACCAGTCTACTCCAACAAAGTTGTCGGCCTGATTCTTTTCAACGGCGTGACGTGATGGTCCTTACGATAATGTAAGACGGTTTCCTTTCTTTTAACAAACCGCGATTCTAGTTTTTCACTTTTTTTTTTACCTCTGTACTCCTGTTAATGACGAAGGCAATGTGAAGGAGATCTTGGCTTGGCTCCTTAAATGGATTAACCATATTCTCAGTGGTATCACACACTGATTGCACATCAATGTTATCCTTCTAGATTCTGTGGTCTTGTAGGTCTTTGACCCAAGTTCCTGTGCTTGCTTTTCCTGCCATTGCTCCACATTTGACTTAGGTGGCAGCACGGATATGGTGACAGCATCCATCTGTGGAAATAGTTCCTGCTGGTAATCCTGTCACACCCCTTTTGTCTTAGTATCCCGATTGATTGTTTGATTAAGTCTGATCAGCTGCAATTCCATCGTGTGCATGTTTATCTTGTTCCTGTACCACAAACTAACTACCAAGGAAGGAGGCAACTAATTGCAATTTTGTTATTTTGCTTTTTAGTTTATTTTTTAAAACTTTTATTAACACGTCTAAATTTGCAATCTTGCAATGTAGCATGCATTGTTTATTGTCCTCGCAATGTCTTTGGCTTCATAGATAAAAGCAACTTTCTTTTTCAGTGAAAGACGATGGATGAAACTTTTAACAGCTTCAACAGCCTTTTGTGGCTGTGCCATCACATCACGTAAAATGACACTATAGCAATATAGTACTAGTTCATTTGTAGAAAATAGGGCCAACAAAAAGTTACATAAAAGCAAACCATTTGTAGTATTTGATGTTTATGATGCCTATAGGACATCAAGCTGCATGTTGGTGATGTATACTCCCGGATATAGCTGATATTTTTGTTTGCCAGGGCTATCACTTTCTTCACACCATGACAAATACACCAATTCCACTTGATCTGACATAGTCAATACAGATGCTGCAAATGATATTTTGTCAGGCATTTTACCTGCAGTATTGCCCTCAATGAAATTTGCAAGATTTCTCAGAAATGTCACATACCTTGGTGTCACATTTAATCCTGCATAGCTCATCATGGATGCATTGGTAAGAGTTTCATGGAGATTCACATTTTCTCTGTATTGCCTCTGTAAGCTCTAATTATTTCCCTTAGGCTTTCTTGATAGGCCTGGTACGATTCTTTTCTACCGAGCAGCTGGGTAAAGCACCCATCTGCTAGTTAGTTGGGATATGTAGTGGTTGGGCGCGCAGTACACCCTGGTGACCCGAGCAGTTTGGGTTTATTAATTGCTCTGTTGTGGTTTTGTTGGTGGACCATTCTGGACCACAGTGCTAACTGTAGAGTTGGATGCTGATTTCAAGTACGTCTTGTCACTGCATGTAATGGAGCCCACAATATAGATCATTGACCTCGCAGTTCTTCTCCTGCTGTTTGTTTATAAATTAGGAATTTCCAGTCTTTATGTCTTGGGAATATGTTCGTGCCGAGCTGCCTCTTGAGTTTTCTGAACTTTGACTTCCATATTGGAATATCCACAGGATTACATGTGTCCAGTGCTCATTACAGCTGTTTTGTCTGGTTGGCCTTCATGTCTTTTGCAGACCCTCCATTTGAGGGATTCCCCACACTAGAAAAGAAAATGAAAACGTGTCAAGCAATTGATATCTATAAATTCAAAATAAAAATGGAACAATTTACACTCTGTCCTCTTTGAAGTAGTTGCCTGTGAGTTGAATACCAGTTGCCCTGTTGACAAATTGGCGTTCATCGTCCGTTGATGGTGCTTTGATTCGTACATGAGTACAGTCAATTGCCCCTACAATATTTGGTATACCACAAAGTTCATTATAACAATGCACCTGATTGTTGTAACTTTCCTAACAGGGGTATAATTGCATCTAAAACGTTTGGTTCTGGGACCTTAGATGCACTTGGTTCAAACTCGCTTAACAAATTGAGAGCCAAGTCCCTCATGTCTGCAAATATCTTAGGACCAGAACCCAACTGTAACTGCTTAAAGCCCAAGTATAGTGATCGTCAGATATTGAGAAGAACGCTAACTAGTCAATAACATTGTTCCATGTTGTCATTAATTTGCCTAGAAAGTCATATTTAGCAAGTACAATGCCACTGCATTATCATCTGGCAGACTCTGTTCATCTTTCACCATTCGCCACTCCTCGAGGGTCTCTCTCTTCATTTGAACACGGGCAACGTTGGTAGGGGCAGGGGTAGCACTGGCGCTGGCACTAGCAGAAGTATCTGGCGTTCTGGATTCTTCAACTGTATTCTCTCGACTTTGTTCTTTTTCTCTTCTTTTTTTGTCCTGAAACTTTCTCTGTGCTTCCTTTCTTGCAAGCTTTTTGGAAGCTGGTGACCTTGGGGTACACCCTGTTTTTTTTTTTCTCTCCATATTGGATGATTTTGAGAAGCTGCTTTACGGATGTAACGTTGATCAGACGCGCGAAACAAAACCTGCATAATATATCGAAGCAAAACGAGCAAGACTTCCGCCGGGTGCCTGGCCGCTCGGATTATCACTGCACTTCCTTACTGCTGTAATGAAAACCCAGACATGTGAACATTTTCAACTTAGAGGGAGCTATACAGTTTCAAATTCAATTATTAAACAAAATCATTCTATTTATTGGAGGGCCAAATAAATCAAATTAATTGACTGGTTTTGCCAAATTTACGGTTTTATACTAAAGTTTATCACAAATCCTTTTGCATGCAGAGGTCAGTTTACAAAGGTATTCTATTATACCATTGCACAATCGGGGCTAATAATTTTTTTTGTACCCCTGAAACTATACATCAGCTTTAAGCTCTATCTGAAAGCTCTATCCACAGCCTGATCATACAATTGAATGAGTTCTCTTGAGTAGTCTTCCAAAGACTCATGTTCCCTTTGGGTCCTATCATAGAATGCTTTTTGTAGTGATTGAACTGTTTCCTAGTACCAAAATATTTCTATAGAACTTGTGTCAACTCGTTATCGACCTTGAATTGCATGGAGAGGTTTGAGATCTACCTTAATTTAGCTGTGATTCAGTCATCTAGTGGTTCTCTATAGCATGGAATATAACATGAATGTTCCACTACAATTTATTCTTCAGTTCTTGGTGCAAATGATTGTATGTTCTTATCTCATGCTTCCTCTCGCCACCGATGTTTGTTGACGAGCAAGATTGAAATATGTTAAGCTTGAGTTCTTCTCCATCATCTCCTGCTTTGAAGTCTACGTAGCAACCATTTGGATCTGGGAAGGTTTGCCAAATAGTTGTTACTATGCAAGATGGAATTACTTTCCTGACATGCCTCCCGAGTTAGCCGTGCACCCAATAGGTGAAGAGTCTGTATACAGCATACCTGTAAGACCCGAGGAAATATAGAGAAATACAATAGGTCTAGATATTAATATTTTAGACCAAATTTGTTTTATTCTGTATTATTATTTTTTGTATTGAGACAAAATAATGACTCCGTTTAACTGTTAGAGCCCTCAACAAAAAGAGGTTGATAAATGAAAAACTGACAAACAATCTAAAATATTCTACAGGGTGTTTCCACTCAGAACTTTATAATTTTATAAAGCTAGAGGGGAGGACATTCCTTGCTGTCCTCATTTTGCTTCATCTTGAGTTCAGGTTGAACATAGGGCTTCAAATTCATCACAAATTATTCTTGGGCTGGAGGAAACTTCTTCCTCCTAAAAATATTGGAGCATTTTTGGATGACCCCATGTTAGTATTCATTAAATTAGTTAAGTTCTAGACTAGAATTCTACTGTAGTTAATCATTCAAATTTTCTACCATTAAGGTCTAAATCTAGAAATAAAAATAGGTCTAGCGTTTAACTATTCTCCAAAACTCTTGGTAAGTTGGCTCTATGGCATCGACAGTCTAGCCTGGCAACCAGAGCAGTTCGCAAAACGGCCTTTTCAGGGCAAACTTTTCTAAAGTCCTCGTGGTCAATAATACACCCATGTCCTAAGAAGTCCTGGCAATTGTCGACTTCCCGGCAACATCTACATTCCAACAATGTAGCCATGATCTGGCAATTATGACAATTGCACCAGTTAACGTTGTCCATTCGATCGGGAGGTGGTACAGGTTCCGGCTCGGAACAGATATGCTGAACAGATCTGATTTTACTTTATCAGAAAGTGTTTAGCATTTACTTTGAGACTAATTTCAAATGTCCCCACTCCGTCAGGCCTATGTAGGAATCCATTGTACTGTTGGTCATTCCCTTTCAGATATGCTGCATGAATTTTAAGTACTGTGGGCAGGCAGGCAGGAGTAACCTTTCTGCCCCCTCTTCCAAGAAGTCTGTGAGTCCAGTAGGTGAATAGTCGATGCGCAGAGTATCTGATTTTACTTATCAGTCAGTGTTTTTAATTCACTTTCGGATATTTCACAGGGATAATTCCTTTTTAATATTGCCTACTAACTTGAATGCCCCTAGTGGTAATCCATTGTAGAGTTGGTCATTCCTTTTAGGATATGCTGCATGGATTTTTAGTACCGGTACTGCGCAGGTAGGAATAACCTTTCTGACCTCTCTTCCAAGAAGTCTGTTAGTCCAGTAAGTGAACAGTCGATACGCAGAGTATCTGATTTTACTTTATCAGAATTCACTTTCGGATTCTCTCTCAAAAGACAGAATTCTTTTCAAAGATGTTGCTAGGCTGATTTTTCCACTATTGAAGGGTGTTTTGGCCTGTAATTTGTAAATTTCAAAGATTGGCAAGTTTCTGAATTTTAGTTAATTTTCTTGAAGAGTTGATTTTATTAGTAAAAATAAGTTCTGCATGGCTCATGAGTAGACAAGCTCAACTTACGATTCTTATAAGTAAAATGGTCGTCGAAGCGTTCACAAGAGAGATAACAAAAGGCTGACTACATTCCTTATCTTTACACATGCACCATAATTGTTTTTTCTACGTGAGTGTAGTATTCAAATCCCTGTCTGTCGCTGCACAGAAATCCTGAAATACCTCGACACTGAATTTTATCTGACGTTTTGTGTTCTTACTTTCACTGTCTTCCAGAAATATTGTCATTTCAGCGTCAGTGAGCAACGGAAATCTTACAGATTCAACCATTCTGAATGAGGTTCTAGACCAAAAATTTAATAGACTTTTACGAGTAACGGTACCAGTAATCTAGGCCAAGCTATGCGATCACTCAAGAAAAGTGATGTCAGGCTCCAGTCCGCACCCAGCTCTTTAATATTGACTACTAACTTGAAAACATTGTTGTATCATGACATCAAACTGAACATAAACAGGCTTCTTCTGTTTTGATGCGTCAGCCATACAGAAGTATAGGCAAGAAATAAATCTGCCTCGGTATTGTCACTGTCCACCACTTTCCATGTCAAAAGGAATTCCTTAAATTTCTGACAAAAAGAAATTTAGCTTTGGCATACGTCTTAAAAAGAGTGAAGGGTAGGGATCCTGCGATTAATCGGAGCATCCCATTGCCTTCCTTATTCTATGTTCCAGCACTTTGTACCATCCCGCCACTAACTTCCCAACCTTTATGTAGATTGATATCATTATGCATCTAGAACGAATTGTAGGACACTTCTTTGTACAATTTTGCCCTGTCCAAAACTATGCATGTACAAGTTCTTTCCAATGAACGCTGTTAAGACTCAAGTACATAAACTGGATTTTGTTCCTGGGTCCCGGATTATAAGACCACAGCTCTAATAACCGAGCTATTCTGCTCTGTAACAAAGTGAAATCTAATATGAATGCATAATTATCTGAATTATATCATTGCTTAGAGAAAGAAATACCAAGCTTCTTAATAGTGTTGAAGCCTCTTTAAAAGAAATGCTTTTAATCAGGTTGCCAGATTGCTGGGGTGCTTCAACTGCAAAGTGATGTGTTATGTTGGTGATATCATATTGATATTTGTTTTGTAGTTTAATAACCTTGTGTTTAAATGTTTAAATAATTATATCTGTATATAATAGCGCTTTGAAACTGTTTGTGTAAATCACTATATAAATTTTATTATTATTATATTAGGTTTTAAATTGATAAAATGTCAAATAATGTTCCTGTCTGCTTTTAACCAATCTTGGGTGGCAGATTTACTGTGGAGACCATCATGTTGGTGGGGGTTCAAAGGTCATTTGTTTTCTTGGTACTTTCTGCCGTACTACTAATTAGAATAACTTAATGTGAATGATTAACTGTGAAGAGAGCAAGAAATGTAACTATTGCCTTGTTCCAACACTTAAATAGACAATTTTCTGCAATCAACATTCATTTTTAATGCTTTTAAAAAATTTATCTCTCAATGTCAAACTCTTTGTAAGTATTTGAAATTACTCATTTGGTAGAGAGAGGCTGATAAGCAAATATCACAGTATTGTCTCCTGTAAAAACAAAATGATACTTTTGATAGTTGAAGAGTTCAATTCCAAAACGATAGAAATCAACTTGTTATGAAATTGACAATTGACACCCTACCTTTGTTCAGGTTTGTACCTGTTTTTGAGCAAAATTTTCTTTCAACCACAATTTTGAAAGTAAACTTTTTAATATCACTTTTACGTAGAAGCCTGTATAAAATATTGTAAACAAACAAAGTTAATACATTAATATTAGTGTATTTCGAGGGCTTAAACCCAGAACGGTTTATTTGTCCATTTTGTTAAAATTCAGTTACACTGTATGTCCACTGTCAAATTCATGTATGTGCATGTGTGTTTGTGTGCCAGAAGAGGCTATGTCCTTACAGGACATAAAAAAGTTCTGGCAATGCATATGCAGTTGTGACAGACAAACGTACATGAATATGCAGAAAATTGCTGGACTTAAAAAATGGACATGGACTGTTATGGTTTTAAGCCCTCGATTTAGTTTCTTTGAGAATGAAACTCTTCGTATTTAGCTTTGGTATATATAAGCACTCAAGAGATTCATCATAACTTATTTATTTTTGTACATATGGTAATAATATAAATTTCGGGTAAAAATTATTAGACCAAGCTCTTCTTCATTTAGTTTTCAAGTTGGTGTGTTTGTCGCTTTGTGGGGTTAAAAAACATGATAAACACAAACTAACTCTACTTCTATAAAATCTTCTGCCATTATATCATTGACATGCCACTATAGGTCTTTCCTTACAGATGTAAATGCACTCTTTTCCAAAAAGAGAAAAAGTGCTTGGTCTAATAATTTTTTGCCCAAGCTGTATGTTTTATGATGAAATGTACATTGTTTGTATTTTATTCTATATCCAATATCATAAAGTACTTTTAATACTGGTAATACTTTTTCAATACCAAAACAGTTCCCTTCTGTTATCATGAGCACAGATTCTACAGGTTTTGTTATAACTAGGTAATTCTTCCAATCCTAATTTGTGTCCATTGTTCAGTATAGACCTTTTGCAGTGATGTCATTGCTCCGCCATCTTAGAGGCTGAGGCCATTGCCTTGCACGCATTTGGGATCTGTAGCTGGCGCATCTCTGACAACTCTGTTTATGTGTATTCCTATATCCTCTGTGGGAGGGTGCTATGAGGTTATGACGTGATTTGCATGAGGTCTATACCAAGTTTTTTGGCTTGGTCCCAAGCACTTTGATATAACAGGAGTAGACTGTCATGAATGTCAAACACCTGTATATTGCAATAAAACTCAGGAATCATATACATGTATCTTCTTTCTTGTTTATTTATTTGTCTATGTTCATTACATCTATGAATTTCAGGGTAAAATAAAAGGCATACAACAAAGTACCATACTTATATAATGACATATATGAGGGACCTTGCATATATTGGTAACTTATTTAGGATTTAAAAAAGGGAAGTTAACACTTTGTTATTCTCAAATTTCATCAACTGGTTTAATAATTTCAAAATTATAACAACTACAGGTAACTCTGCCTAAGTTGAACCTCTTATTGGTACTATAGAAATCTGTTCGACTTATTAGAAATTCAGCTTATGAGAGGTGAATAACACCTGTATATAAATGTATGTCTTCATTTTAATAGCCCACATGCAAAATATTTTTGAAATGTTACATATAATGTGGATCCATGTTTGCCAATTTCTATTTGCTCAATTTATTCAGCTTAAGAAACTGAATCACATAATTATGACCCTAAATGTTTGGCTGTATTGTAAAGAGTCTTTGTGTTAATTTCAGATCTTTACTTGCATTTACAAAGGCACAGCACTACATTAAAGGGATGCAGTAACATTGAATGATATTCAAATCACATTTATTCGATTTAGCTTATTTTGCCAACATAATTATAAACACTTAGGTCAGTCTGGTATCTCTTCAAAATTGCAAGCTAATTGCTTGCTTTACCTTCGAGATATCAATGATTTCATACTCAAAATTTATAAACCAACACCGGATGGTTTATAAAACCATGTGCTTTTCCACACACCCATTTCCTGTTGTAAAGTCCCCCGTCTCTAGCGGCCTGGTGGGCTATCAGAAGAGGGTACTGGTATTCGACTGTATGCTTGGCATTGTTTGTTACACTGTTTTAAGGTAGTAAATGATTTTCATTTGATCTGAAACTTTCAGTAGTTTGTTTTTACTGTTGGAACAATATAATTTTATTAATCTTGATATAATTGCTCTTGATTTTGAAAGCTACTAAATCCCTTTAAAGGTTTCATCTCATTGTACACTTTATCGTGGGATTGCCTAAAAGATGATTAGAGAATAACAGAGTCAAATGTCACAGAGAGAAAGATAAAGGGAGAATGTCAGAGAGAGTATTGCTTATGCTGCAGTCACACAGACACGTTGACTTACGTCCGGTTGCATCCAAAAATTATTTTCTTTTCTGCCGATCCCCACGGATGCCTTTCCGTCATAGTCAGCAGTGATAATAGTGATAATTTCGTTCATCCAGTAAAACAGAGAAATACATAAGAAATGATAGGATAGACGATGAAATAAGGTTAAAACAACAAAAATGTAACTATACGTAAGTGTCTGTGTGACTGCAGCATTAGAATGAAAGATTTATATCAGATATAAAGTGATTGAGTGGGCATTGAGAAAGGAAGCGGAGAGAGAAAGAGATTGATGTATTAATCTATAACGTGGAAATATACTCGACAAGTAAGACGGGTATACATAATAATATAATCAATATAATATGGACTAGCCTTGAGGGAGACAACGTTTTCTAGCCCAATAATTGGAGATTTGTGTTCCACTCTCCTTATATTCTTGAATAAGATATATTCTAATTTCTTTTCTTTTTTTTAAGTTTTAAAATTAGATACAAAACACACTACTTTACTAAACAAGTTTCTTATGTTTGAAATTTAGAGAAAACAAACTTTCGCCATATTTCTGATTCTGAAATTAAATCATCCGTCTATAATCTGCCCTGCATGATACTTTTACGATAAGTGATGTGTTGAACTGCTTATAAAAGCACGTTAAGTTATCATGCTATCGAGAGAAATGCCAATGACAAAACTACAATATCGATGTTCAATACAAAGATGTGAGCAGTTACATTAATATAAATACAATCTTTGAAATAAGAACCAGGCCAGTTAGGTAGTAATAGTTGAATGAATAAAAGATGTCCGAGTCCTGTTAGTAGTTGAATTCATGGAAAAGACGACGCTTCATCTCCCCAATCTACATGTAAGTTAAATAAAATGAAACAAAATATGAGAAATCATAAATCTACAAAGGTAATTCAAATAAAGATAATATGAAAACAAAAACATAATATTCATTGTGAAAAGGGTTGTCGTTAAAACACAATGATTAATGAAAAAGGATATTTCCCTTTCTCGTTTTCTTTCTCTCCTCTCTCATTTTCTATCGATATCTGCACCCCTCTCTCTCCCTCTCTCTCTCTCTCTCTCTCTCTCTCTCTCTCTCTCTCCCTTTCTCTCTCTCTCTCTCTCTCTCTGTCCCTCCACTAGAATCTCTATTGTCCTTTCTTCCCTCGCAGTCCATCTTTGTCTCTTCCCTTCTCTCTGATTTAATTTATTTCCCTTTTCTTTCTCTTTACGGTGCCTCCCCCTCCGTCTATTATTTTCTCCCTCCCCTCTCTCAATCTCTGTCTGTCTGTCTGTCTGTATGTATGTATGTATTTCTGTCTGTCTCTGTCTCTCTCTCTCTCTCTCTCTCTCTCTCTCTCTTTCTCTCGTGCCCTCTTTTTCCTTCATATTAAACCGTGTCTTTGTTTTGCCAGAATATACTTAAAAAGATAGAGATGGAGAACCAAAATGACTTGCCTCTTCAGGCCTGTCATCTCCGTTGAATCGAGGTCCCGCCACCTTCCCTGAGCGTCGATTGCTGCGTGAACGAAAAATCCCGTCCTGTTTGAGCATGCAATAAAAAGATGAAATTGAAAGTTTATAGTAATTTGATAATTCAATCAAATCATGAGATACGCTTCTGTCATTATTCGATAGTCAAAGTATTAATAAAAGAGCATTTGAAGTGCATAACATGCGTACCAATTTCTCATTAAAAGAGCGGTTATTGATGGTGTGCCTTCTTATCTGGCGGCAATTTTGTTACCAGTTTCTCGTTATTTTTTCCATAAAACTCTGAGTGTCTATTTCAGACGTTAACTTTATAAAATAAAAAAGTTATTAGTAGTCATTATTGAGTGAGCTCTCTAATTTAGTTAAAAGCATAATATTAACAGAATTAATAATTCTTTTGCATGACTTTTCTTTGATTGATTGGGTGATGGGTTTCTTACGCTGATTAATTGTAGGTACTCGTGTAGCTCTCGGTCATACCCTCGAGGGCGTGGTCGAGTGACGGGTTCAAGTCGGGTCGGCATCGAGTTGGGTCGCATGTAGCATTCGACATCGTGGTACTCGTGACCGAACCTCGGTCCAGGGATAGCCGCACGTGGTACAGGAATAGGGGCTCGATAGGGATCCACGAATGCAGGATAGGGGGAGGGTGTGGGAGAGGGAGGGGAAAGATAAAGGGGAACAGGTGGTCTATCCATGGCATAGCTGCGATACAGGAAGGTGGGGTCTTCATTCTCGATCTCGGTGATGATGGGTCCTGCACGGTTGTCGTAGCTAGCTCTATCATCACGATCACCATAGCGACGGGAATAGGGGTCATCAAATGGCATCTATGAAACATAGAGTAAAATTCAATAGCTTCTGACCACTTAAGATGTTTTTGGGATGGACATCGACATATGGTTTGGCATAGCTTATTCAGTAGAGCACCTGTCTATACCAATCAGGAAGTCTCATTTTCGAACTCCGGTGGAATCTCATTTTCTTTGTTCATTTTTCATATTTCAAACTTATCATGGTTTGTAAAAAAAAAATCACTCAGTAGAGACGAGGGAGACTGAACCAGTTTTTTTTTTTTTTTTTGTTTTTTTTTTTCAACTAAAAAGAAGGGAAAAGGAGAAAGGGATTTACCAGTGTCTGTGTTTGTTCCATTATTCAGTATGGGCATTTTAAAGCAAACTGGTGGCAAAATTAAAAGAAAACCTTTTCAAAAATGCAACAGGGTACATACATATTGCTTGAAAATATGAAGATTGGTTACCAAAGGGATAAGTCGTCCATTTTGTTGCTCCCAATCATGCTCTGTCACAATCCTACGCATTGCCTTTTGCTTCACCTGAAGCCGGGTCATATAGTTCAAGTAACAGCAACAGAGTAACATGAAGATTATACAGAGTGACATGATCCCCACAACAATCCCAATAATGGCTCCTGCAGACAACTCAATGCCGTCTATGATAAATGTTAGTAGAATGAAAAATAAAATACAAATCGCTAAACATCTTGTTATTGCTTTTGATATTTGGTGTTATACAGTCTGTGTAAAAAAAAAAATGGTACAGTCGGGGAAAAAATAATTTAGGTGGGAAATCTTTTCGAATAATGTGTGTATGGGGTACCAAATCAAAGCCAAAGAATTTTCCTTGCTGATGCGCTTTGTTTTGTATAATTTGCTGTAGTTAAACAAAAGTTATGCTAAATTTTGTGCGACGAGGAACAAATCGAAATTACGGACTTCAACATGTATTGTTCTGGAGTGCTGAATTCATGGTCATATCTCAAAAACTACAGCACCAAATGTGATGAAAAAATTGCAGAAGAAAGTCTTATTTTCCCGCTTTATGATAATACCAAACAATACCAGGTTGTGATTAATCTTCATACTATAACTAAATTGTTTTCCACTTGTACCATTTTATTTGACACAGACTGTAGATGGCATTATCATTCTGAAATATATCAAGTTAAGTTTTCTTTATACAAGAATAACACGATGACTTTTTATCTAGATATTTTTTTTTCCAACTTGGGCAAATGGACAATTAAAAAAAAAGTATATAAATATTCAACGATAACCAAAGCAAACAACATAATATTGAAAACAAAAATCAAGTTTTTAAAGTTGTTTTAGGCATGTTTGATGCGTTTAATATACAATAATTTAAATTTTTACAAATGAATATAAGTTTATTCTTGTATTGCAAAAATCTTGGCATCAGGATATATCCTAACACAGAACAACAACAAACACGAACAAGTAAAATAAAATACTATCTGACCTATTACATTATTATTTCAAAGAAAGAAGACCTTTTGAGTTTTAAACTCGCTAGAAAAGTATACCAAACATTAACATACAAAACTTACTTGATTGAACTTCCTCGCAGTATCTACCAGAGAATCCGTTCGGACAACTGCAATAAAAATCAATTGAACATGGTTATATAATAAACCTAATCTAAAATAGAATTTTCAATTAAAAAACTATTTATAAAGGCATGGCTGTTTTGCCAAGATTATCTATGTAGTTATTTATTGTAAACTGTTTTGAAACACGACGAGAATGACACTCAATGGCGAATATAGGCTACTTTTTCGATTAAAAGAAAAATATAGGTCAAATTGGAGCTTTTTCATAATTATATCAAAGGTTTTTTTTTTCAGATTTAAAAGTAAGTCGAAGAAGAGAAATATGGAAAGATGGAAATAACAATGCGAGAACAGTTAAAGGTTGATAGGACAGGAGGGGAAATAAAACATAATGAGAGAAACTGAGATATGAGGGGAAGGGGAATGTTCTTTTAAGAAAGAGATAGGATAAGGTGGACACATGGGCCGGTATACCGTTGTGAAAACTAAACTGTAGAAAAAAAGGTGAAAAGGTCTTCAGTCTTTGGTTTGATCATTGAAACAAAGTTCCTAAAACCGAATTTGTAAATTAAAAATCAAAGTAAAAATAAGTAAGAAATAATAATAATGATAATAAGAGCTTCTTATATAGGGCTTAATATGAAACAATTTCATCTCTAAGCGCTTTACAATTACAATCAAAGAAAGAAACGTACGTGCATGTATCGTTATATGTTGATACGTTCAATATGCAAGAGCCTCCATTAAGACAGGGAGTAGGATCAGAACACACTTCAGTTACTGTAGGGAAAAAAATGCAAAGATATCATATATATCAAAAACAATTCTTTTTAATAACTAGTATTTTATGTTTGTAACAGGGCTCCCAATCTACCTGGAAAATCTCTAAATCAGGTAAAAGTCGGGACATTTGAGAAAATATCTGCAAAATCCAGGAGTTTGATTAGAACTTGTCAATCTCTTGCTTGTCGTGCGCATCTGGGTTGAAAAAGGTCGAAATACATGTAGTTATCCAGGAAATTTGAATATCCTTTGATTTGGGAAAGGCTAGGAATTTTGTTCTAATATAATACCCTGTGTATAGGGGCTTGTTGTAACAATAATCATAATTGAATTGAATTGAATTGAATTGAATTGAAATTGAATTTATTTCATTAACAACAACAACAATATCTTCAATACAATGGTGAATACAGATACAGAATACATTGGCATGGATACAATAATTATAATACAAAATGTTGGAGATATAAAATAGGTAGATATAAAGAATATAGTTGTTAATGTAATAGGAACCAGAAGGTAGCACATGTGCTAGTCTGAGCCTGGCCCCCAGTTACATTATTTGGGCAAAAACAAACAAACAAACACTATTATGTACAAAAAAATCTAAAAACTATTTTTCTAAAGTTATAGACTAGAATGAATTATTAGATGCATTATAATAATAATTAACAAAAAAACAGCTCAAAACATGATTACAAGCTTAAATTTAGCAGTAAATAACTCGACAGGAGATTACGAAATGAATTTTTGGCTTTTTTTCTCTTGTTATATAATCTGGTAAGCATTCCATAACTTTGTTCCCACAAATGATATCGAGAATTGGCCCTGTGTTGTTCTACACTTAGGCAATACAATTTATTTTTTTCTTTCCTCTTGTGAATAATGTGTTCTATTACTTTGCAATATCAGTTCTAAAGAATGAGGTAGCTTGCGATTCAACAAATCAATATACAAATGTTAAGACAGCTAGATCATGTAAGTTATAGACGTTTAGGATCTTAGTCTTGTGAACCAAGAGGTTTGGAATTTGTCCATCCATGGGCTGAAAGTATTAGCTCACATTGCCATTTTTTTTAGTATAAAATAGGTAGTTCAAATTAGTTTTATAAGTCTTCCCCATACTTCAATGCATATGAAATATGTGGCTGTACAAAGCTTTTGTATAGTAAAATTAAGATGTTCTGTGGAACAAAGTGTCGAGTCGGAATAAAAGATACCTCTTTTTTTACGAATACATGCATTAATCTTTTGAATATGCGGTTTCCATGTCAGATGATTGTCAATTTGTAATCCTACAGATGTAATCCTACCGATAACATAATAACCATGGTTCATAAAAAAAAAACACACACACACACACGAAGAATCTGTTACGTTGATACTTAGGAGAAACTTATTAGAAGTCTTTATACAAAGACTTACATCGATCAGATAGAAAAATCAAAGTTAATGGCAAAAGCTAATTATGCCTGTGTAGTTGTGCTAAGTAGAAGTAGCATTTATTCACTTCTTCATAATTATGTGATTTTTAATCCATATCAATTCTAGTTGTAAACTTAAGGGGAAGAGGGCGCTATCACTCTACGCAAAGCGAACGCGGCCATAGACATTTTGTATTTTGCACAGTTTTTTCACTTTGTTTTCTTGATTATGGCGAGCAACTACCTTTTCAAAGAAATGATCAACTTGAATAAGTACGCTAAGAGTCTGAATTTTTCAAAAATAGGAATAACTTATTGCAAAGGGAAAAAAAGTCCTGTCACTTGTGTCAATTCGAAATCCTAGTCAGATCAAATTCCTGTACAATATGGCCAATTTTGCTCTCAAAATAGCTCATACGCTGCATAGTCATCTTCCTCGATTACGCATAATTATATTACACCTTAATGATCAAGCAGTTTTTAAAAGCTTGAATTCTCAGCTTTCCAAATATGGTACATTCATTTCGATTGGTTAAAAAAGTCCTGTCACTTTGAACATTATCACAAACGAATCTTTACTCGATGGGTCAATATTTCCGGATATCACATGCATATCGCATGTGGACGGCGTCTTCGCAAGATGTGACAAGATCACTATTTATATCAATAATCGTTAGGAACATCAATCTATGTGAAATAAAGATTCTGATTACAACTTTAGCACAATGGTGTTACAGGCTTGCCAAAATGTCTTTTCCCCCAATCTGGTCTGAAGCATCTACCTACGAAAACTACGATAAAAGTTGAATTATTTATTTCATGTCCATGACTAATTTGCTCGAACGAATCGACTGACAATACCATTTTACCACAGGGAAGTTTTCTTAGGCGAGTTTTTGTACGCTAAGTAATAATTGCATGCAGTTGTCAATCGGTCGCTTCCCGCCGTTAGCGCGGGTTTGTTGACATTAATGTAGAGCCGTATAATTTTCTGCGCCGCTCAGCTGTATTTCCACTAAACTCATGAATGTAATGTTGCGTTTCCCCTCCTCAAATAATGGACGCGTCTTTATGTTAAGATTTAATGTCATACGTTAGATTTACATTTCACGTGGAGTAGAATTGATATGAGCATTAATTCTATTTCTACCAAGCGCATGAAAAATAATGCGATATTAAAGCACAATTCCTTCTTGTACAACACAATGGAGAAAATTTCGAACATGTGGAGTCTCAAAGATTTTCATTAGTAGCATTAAGAATTTGCATAATCTGACCTCTTATGAGGGTGTTGAATCAACGAGATAAAGCATAGAGTTGACTCCATTTGCCGCCAATTCTAGGGTACCCATCGTGACATCACCAGTGAACTGATTTATAATGTTTGTCTCGTCAGCAGGAGATGATAGGTCAAAGGTCACTGAGAATGTGACGTCAACACTTCCTCGATCGAAACGCACGACACTGACCATCAGGAACCCAGTTATGTCCATGAACATTAAATACAACTGCAAATCAGAAATGGGGGGTAGGGGGAAATAATGTTTCTTATGTAAACTTCTGCATGTTTAAATAGTAGTAATATTTAGAAGCATTGGTTGTAACATGTAGTTAGTAGTGTAATCTGAAAGGTTAAGTAGACGTTTAAAGTTGACCCGTTGAGTTCATTGATGTAACACAAAGACTTACGATTGATAAAAAGATACGACTGATTTTTTTCTCGGTAGCCTCATTTTGAACGATGGTACATTCATGGATTATGATATGATTAAGATTAGGGTTAGTGCTAGAGTTAGGATTGAGGTCATCAACTTTAGAGCACCCTGTCTATGAGGCTACCAAGAAAAAAAACACTCGTAAGTCTTGTGTTACACGGCACATGTTGTGAAATAGCATCGGTACAGATCGGTACAGTCTTGGGTCTCGTAACAAAATGGTTTCCGATTGATTGCAAATTTGGAAAACAACTCTTGTTGATTGGCTCATCACCAATCTTTGGAACAAAAAGCGCATGCAACAATGATCTTGATTGGCCGTTGTCACTTCGTGATTGTCCCCCCCCCCAATCAGGGCGCCAACCATACACGTATGCGTGTTCTGGACTTACTATGCCCCTATCAGTACACTGTAAACATTATATGTATTTTTACAGCAAATCTGCTGTCAGCAGAGTCACCATAAAACAAAATGTAATTAAAAAAACAGTTTTGTTGTAAGTTTCTCCTGCAAATGATTACGTGAGAAATACAAAATATACATCAGGAGTAACACATTTGTCCCGTTTTAACCAAATACGCAGGTGCAAATACGTATGCTATAAAACTCTAATGATATTTTTCCTTCTCTTTCATCAATTCTTAAGGGAGAATTTTACAGCAAAACTGTATTTTAAATTACATTTTTGTATGGCGACTCTGCTGACATCACTTTGCTGTATTTTTTCTGTATTTTTTATTTATTTTTTTTACAGTGTAGGGAAGCCGTGTCAAAATTACCCCCTATTTCGGGCTTTTGGAGGGGAAGTTGCATCAAAATTAACCCCTATGTCAGGCTTTTGGAGGGGTAGCCAGCAAAATTACCCCCTTTTTCACAGGTTTTTGGACCATATTCGGGACTCTTTTTCAAAATTTGCCCTCAAAGAATGAAAACTGCCCCCTAAGTCGGGGGAAATAATGACCCCTATTTCAATGATTTCTCGGGATTTTTCCCCTACCTAAGCCTCTAAAATATACCCTTTTCCCGAAGAAATCGGGAACAAGCATAGTACGTGGATGGTTGTCCGCCTGGGGGTGGGGTAGCCCAGGGCAGAATGACGAGGGGAATGATGTCCCAATATTGCATCTAATAAAATTGGTAACATTTATCTAGTTTATTATCCTATTTATTTGACAGCAAATAAAGATTTATTAAAAGTATAATATACCTGTCTATTCAGTCTCTCTTTCAACATGGTGTACGCGCTACTCGACGGGTTTGAACAACATTGCTCGAAATCAACAGGGTTATTTGTGTCATCTATCCTCATTAATGTAAACTCTCCTCGAAACTCCTTCACAGCTGTGAGAAGGTTGGAGAGGAACAAAGGGAAATATTAATTTATTACGATATGTAAATGTTTGAAAGAATGGAAAAAAAACAAAAAAACAAAGGGACACAATTTGGGTACCCAGTGAGTGAAGGGATAAAAGAGAGTTTCGGAAGCACAAGGCATATATAATTTATACCTTTTGTTCCCAGATTTCCATCTTCAGCTATCACCTTCCTTAATTCCACAGATATATAAAATAATTGGTGTGATTTGACGACCCTACAATCGACATCATTGACTTTGGTGCGGAACTCTGTCCGCAAAAAGGCACCAGTGCCAAATATCATTCTGAATTTAAAACAAAAAATTCGATGGCCCTTTAAGTATTTACACCAAATTTATCGGAAATAATGGACGGAATATAAACATTATCAGTCACACGTCACAAAGTAGAACAATAATACTTATTTATAAGCTTAATTTTTCGTTACGAGAATCAGAATATACTCTCTATCTCTCTCGGTCAATAGAGTGAAAAATGTTCTCACTTAAAGGCGTGAATATCAGAAAAGGGGGAATTTAGAGTAAAATTCGAGTAAATTTCGAATTAAAATACTTATTTTCATTCCATTTTGACTCGTTTTGGAGTTAAAACGTGTATTTTAACTCCAAATTCACTCAAATTTCCAGTGATTTCCACCGCCCAAATTCACTTTTTCTGAAATTCATTTCGTCAAGAGTGAACCTTTTCACTTGTTTTATATTTTTTCATTTTTAGAGAGTCATATAAGTTTCCCCGGTCAATTTTAAACTCTTTGCAATCGAATTCGTTTATGTTCATTCAAATTAAAAGATATCTAATAGAGCGGAGCTATATCGGTCAATTGAATTAACGTTTAGATTTTTAACCGCAATCACATTTCGGACGAAAGTGCTTGTAATGTCAAAATGATCGTAAATGGTTTACACCTGACCGGGAAAACCTATGTTTACTTACACAGACGAAAAGAACCCTCAACCACCCTGTTGCCTGTGGGAAAGGAATTTGTGCTGCTCAGAACCGATGTAAATGCCTCTTCAATCTCCGCTTCGTTGGTATGAGATGGGTCGCAAAGAAACAGGTCGTACTCAATCACTGCGTTGTTATCAGAATTCAAAACGTGGACCGGTAAGTACGGTGATTCCGACAAAATAGTCACTCAAAGAGCTCAAGTAACGAAAATAGTCATCAAGCTGTATGATCATAAGGGGGGAAAAGGTGACAAAATATTCACTCAAAGAGCTCAAGTAAACGAAAATAGTCATCAAGCTGTAATCATAAGGGGGAAAAGGTGACAAAATATTCACTCAAAGAGCTCAAGTAACGAAAATAGTCATCAAGCTGTATGATCATAAGGGGGAAAAGGTGACAAAATATTCACTCAAAGAGCTCAAGTAACGAAAATAGTCATCAAGCTGTATGATCATAAGGGGGAAAGGTGACAAAATATTCACTCAAAGAGCTCAAGTAACGAAAATAGTCATCAAGCTGTATGATCATAAGGGGGAAAAGGTGACACAATATTTGCTTTTGCGACAATTGCTCCAGTGGAGGGGTCGAAAAACAGACACGTATTAATTTCTTTTATTACTGGGGATGATCGATTCATCATCCCCAAAAGAAAGTGCGTCCCGCTATACGCCAGTGTTTTCTATGCCAATGTGGCATTTGGGGCTTATTAAAATTCAGTGTTCCGGTAGCAGCAAGACATACATTTTAGCTGTGTATCTGTTTTCCATAACATTTTTTACTGTTATAAAATGTGCTACAGATTACGAAGTCTAGACTATGGTAATGAATAATTACGTGATTTGTGGCTGATATAAAGGGTATAGAGGAAGTAGAGGGGGAAATGGAAAGATCCGAACAAAGGCAAAATCTCGTTCATCCCGTGGTAGACAATAGTCAGGAAACTTATAAAAATAACTCCCACATTGTCGCTTCTTCGGCATTTAAAAAAATATAATAAACGTGATCAATCAATGACAATGCCTTTTTCTTCGCAGTTGCCACATAATTATTATAGGCCTTAGTTATCTGACTATGATAATTTTGAACATCAAGATATTATTGCTTACGTCACTCTCCAAGTTGCTTAGTCTTGGTGAGGAATCGTCGAATGCACCATCTAATCCTCTGACTGTATCAAGGGTGACCTGTCCACGGATCTGAATCGTTTCTAGATCGTTTAAAGAGATTTTAAGAAATGAATCAGACTTTACAACAAGACCTGAGACCACTATCTTTTGTCTTCTGTGTAAGATGTGAATTAACAAGTTGTTACGAGCTAAACATTTTAAAGTAATCATAATAACATCTATTCTTCGCAACCTTCAATAACAATCAATAATTTTTCAGAGATCGATGCCAAAAATACAAATATTTTAGGTTAAAAAACTTATAAGTTCGTATCGTCCGAAATTGTGTTATCTATTCTCTTTTTTATTTTTCTCAAACACCGTCACGCAATCTGGACAAGGTATAAAATAATTGTCACTATTATGCTGTTCATAATGCTATAATCACACAGACACTTAAGTTTAGTTACGTTTTGGTTGTTTTATCCTTATTTCATCTTCTATTTCATCATTTATTATGCTTTTCTTTGTTTTATCTGATGAATGAAATTATCACTATTTCCACTGCGGACTTTGACGGGAAGGCATCCTTCAAGATCCGCAGAAAAGATATATATTTTTTGGACGCAACCGGACGTAACTCTACGTAAGTGTCTGCTGTGACTGCAGCATTATGCTACAGTCACACAGACAGTTACTATAGTTACGTCCCGTTGCGTCCAAACATTTATTTCTTTTCTGCGGATCCCCACTGATGCCAAACCCGTCACAGTCACCAGTGGAAAATATTGATAATTTTCGTTCAGCAGTAAACAAAAGAAATACATAAGAAATGATAGAATAGAAGATGAAACAACACAAACGTATCTATACGTAAGTGTCTGTGTGACTGTAGCATTACATATGAAGTTTCGTAGGGACCTTTCGTTTACGAACCTGCCTTTGCTGAAACCATGACAGTGACTTGACAAGTTGTGTCGGTATTTCCCCTTTGGTCTTCGGCTACGTACGGAATGATGTATGTTCCATTTGAGAACTTGATTCTTGAAGGGATACTTCCAGTCATAGGCCTGACGTCACAGTGCCAGAGTTATCCGTTGCTCGAGGTATGTTCCACATGACAAAGAACCGTGTCTTTGGTTGCTAAGATGTTGACTATGATGTCTTCAGGAGGGCAGT
This sequence comes from Paracentrotus lividus, assembly GCA_940671915.1. Lineage (NCBI taxonomy): Eukaryota > Metazoa > Echinodermata > Echinoidea > Camarodonta > Echinidae > Paracentrotus > Paracentrotus lividus. The sequence goes on from CALNVZ010002974.1 coordinate 44,986,492, forward strand.
ATGTAAATCCGAGGGGATTCTCCATCTGTGAGTGGTAGAATATTTGTATGAATCAACAAGATAGAAAGAAAGAATGAGAGAAAGAGAGAGAGAGAAATAGAACAGAAATAGAGAGTGAGAGAAACAGAGAACAGAGAGAGAGAGAGAGAGAGAGAGAGAACAAAAATCGATAGAGAGAGAGAGAGAGAGAGAAGAAAGAGAAAGAGAGGGAGCGGGAAGGAGAACGATAAAAAACGGAAATGACAATTAACAACCTTGTTAGTATAGCGGTAACCAAGGCGAGGAGGTAGGGGGACGGAACACTGAATGTTCATCCACTTTTTATTTTGAAGTTTTTAAAGAAATTATTGTACGACAATTTTTATGAAAATTGGTTTTGCTGTTTGGGGAGGGAGAAGAAGTCAATCAAAATTTTCAAACGACCCGACCAAAGCCCCCCCCCCACAAAAAAAAAAAAAAAAAAAAAAAAGAAATAATAAAATTTGTTGACAAACAAATTTGCATCACTCAGAAACTCACCAATAACAGTAACCGTGAACAGACAAATGGCCACATTCCCGCTATCATCTATGGCCATGTACTCGATATTGTAAGAACCAATAGTGAGTCGTTGACCACTGGCGTAGTTACTCGTGATGGTCGGGGTGCTATCGTCGTCCGTCGCAGTTATATCTTGCCAAGTGACCAATGCCGAGTCACTTCCTACTGGGTCGGTGTTCAAGGCAAACGAGCTCGGGCAGTTAGTAAAGACAGGTACAGTGCTGTCAACTATTGAAAATATGAATCATTATTTTATAATATTGTTTCTAGCCAGACCAAAATCAAGAGGAAACGTCCACAAGACTCCTGCAACGGACTAGTCGCATCAGTATGACAGTTCTCGGAGACAACGCATAGACGTCACCGCGACTGCAAAAATCTACTAAATATGAAGTTGTTCAACAAGAGTAAACATTTATATAACAATCAATCAAAAACTCAGAGTGTTATAATCCAATATGTAAAAATATCATTCAATCGCCTTAATATAAAATCTGTTTCGATATATCCAAACATATCCCTTCAATACCAATTTCTTTAAAGATGAAGTGTGGAAATATTGGTGACGTTGTCATTATTTTGACTTAATGCCGCTATCTATTCCTCCAAACTTTGCTGATTATGACATTGTTAATTCAATCTATTTTTTCGTCCACGTTACTTTATGTAAATTCAACAAAACGATTTGCAAAATTAACCTGTTACTGTGACGTTGAATTCACAATTGGCGGAATTCCCCGAGCGATCAGTAGCTGAATACACAATGAGATGTGTCCCGGCTGTTAGGAGCAGTTCGTTATGAGGACCTCGGGTGATCGGGTCTTCTCCGGAGTTGTCAGTCGCGATCGGTAAAGTCCACTCGACCACTACTTGGTTGGACCTGGGTGTAGCTGCTTTGGTCGTGTCGTTTGGGCAACCGATCCATGTCGGCTTTTCATTGTCTGCAAGATGAATTGGTTTCAAAATACAGTATTTGAGAGTGTTTGAGGAACTTATCGTTTCAAATCTTTCAGTCTTCTTTTCATATTACCTTTAATTTATGACATCAAATTCCTGAATACATTTTTTTTAATGTTGCCGCACTGGTTACGATCTGTTTGCGAACTTCATGGACGGACTTGGATGGAAAAATGCCACAGAACATTATTTTAAGGACATAATTTAGAGTTTTAAATGTTCAACCCTGACTCCAACCTGATAACAACAAATCACACAACTTACATTTTGAGGACTCCTTTGGTGATAGAGCCGTAAGGTTTTGCCTTTTCATCGGCGAGTTCCCCCAAAATTATTGTATTTTAAGAGAAATTTTTAACTACTAAAACTAGAGAAAATCTTGAACGTATCACTAACCTATTACATCGATGTCAAACGTGCACGATCTCTCGTTCTCTCGTTCGTCTCTCACGGTAATCATTACAGTAATCACTGGCTCGTCATAACGGACACGCAGTCCAGATTGATGACTACTGGATACCTAGAACACAAAATCATATATTGTTAAATATTAACATCAAAATAACGGTTTTGATATATTATTTTCAAGAATTGGCCTACATTGCTTTTAATTTAGAAGAGCTTTCCTGATTTGAAGATACATGTATGACCACCTTTACGCAAAACGCCCCATGTCACCTGGGTAGTTCTAAGGTTGCACCAAATTATCATTTTGGGTTAATGTTACGTTATGATACCTTAAGTTGCCGAGAGTTGGGAAAGGTTTCGCACCGTACCGTTCCCGAGAGTTTTAAATAAACTCTGAGATTTATTTGTAAACATTGCAGAACTCTAGCGACCTGTGTTCAACCTGATTTGAAATTGACAACTTAACGCAACGCTCTGCATCTCCCCAAGTGACACTGGGCCTCGCAAACATACTTTTTACCCACTAATAGGTGGAGAGTGACAGTATTAATCGAGATGAATAATAATTACCAAATAATCTGTGTTATGGTGGCCAACTCCGAACAAGTATCTGTCATGAGATGGGTTTGAGACTACTTTGCGATTCCGTCTCCCGAGTCTCCGCGACATATCTCTCGGGAAATCTAACACGCCTCTCTAACAAGTCTCCGAGTCTCGGAATCTCCGAGATATCTTGGAGACGTCTCTTTAGGTGAGATAACACCTTTATGCATGCCCATTAATACTTTATTTATATTCGTACACTTGTTGTTTTAAGGCTAAATAAAGTATAAAAAATGTTGCTTTGTATGCAGCCCGTCCCATATTCTTACTATATGGCTGGGCGGATAATTTTTTTGTAGAGTAACTGAAGTGTGTTCAGATCCTACTCCCTGTCTTAATGGAGGCTCTTGCACATTGAACGTGTCAGCATACCATCGCGGGGGCATGCAATTATGGGTAATACAAAACGTTGAGCTTTGTATTCTTTTTGTGGAAAATAAATGCTTTATAAGCATATTTGAACTATTAGGGGGGCTATCTTACCGTTAGCATTGATAGTGGAGTGTAATCATCTGTGATGTTTGCATCTGGCCATGTGACGTCAGCATATGCTTCACCCGGAAGTGTTACAGGCATGATATCCGGGCATTGCACTTGAGGTGCAGTGTCGGCTGTCAAAGAAAGAATCGATAATGTTAATTGTTAACTAGTGTTGATCTTTTTTTTTTCTTTTGCCAAAGATTCCCAAACAATTTTTTCACTTGTCTCGTTTAAAAAAGTTCTGATAATTTCAACCTGATATTGAAACGAGTGGCGACAAATAAAGAACCGGATGTCTAATGAGCGGCACTCAAGTTAAACAAATCTATAATTTTGTAAACAAAAATTGCTTTATTGCTTTATCTGCAAGGAACTGTAACTCCTAAACTAGAGTTGTCATTTTATATAATATAGGGCCTATTTGCTCCTTATACTCACATATTATGTTAACGAAGAAGGAGCAGTTGGCGCTGTTTCCAAAGCCATCGTATACATTCACCGCAACTTCCTCCATCTGTCCGCCTATACTTGCTCGGAAGATGCTACCTGACTCAGGCTGTACGGTCATGGTGGTGACTCCGGTGTTGTCCATAACAGTAGGTGGTGACCAGTTAACCTCAAGCCCAGCTACACCCTCTCGAACATACATGGTGATGTTTTCAGGACACTGCACTTCTGGAGGTATGTCGTCAACTGTTATGACAGAGACGTGACGTCATGGTGAAGAAAATAAGGAAGATGACGATTGAAACAATTTCTACACCATTTCAAAATGTTTAAGGATCATGGCATGAATTGAGAAGAGTTTTGCTTTGTCGGAAACTGGAAGAGGGGAGTTTCTCTAATGCCCTTTCTACAAAACCGCTCGGTATTTGTGATATATTGCCAGTGATAAATAGCAATGAATATTGTTTCCTTCAGAAACAGTGTAATTTTTCTCTTAATATTGTCTAGAAGATGGCTTGTAATAATGTGATAAAAAATTATAATTAATAAATGTGTTTTGGACAGTTGCTTGCCATAGCCATGTTAAATGTGAATAATAGGTGGCTTGCCATAATCAATCACTGTACACCAAAGCTTCAGTCACAGTCACAATCAAGCAGGGGATGGGAAAAACTATCTTCAAAATCACATTTTTCATCGAGTCATCGACAACTAGAGTGTATTTCATTTCTATTCATTTCATTTATTTATTAAGTCCAAGGTACTTAGTACATTTGGAAAATTTGATTGTTCGCATATAAACAAAAAACAAAAAGAAAATTAATACAAACAAGTGAAATAACAATAAAGCAATATATCACTTGACGATGTACCCGAAATCGAAATAAAACATAATACGGTCCTTAATGATATTCAATTCTATAGGGCTTAAAGTATTTACACACAAAGACACCCCCCCCTCTCCCGCGAGAAACCGCAAATTTTACAGTGTAAATACAAACATTAAATTTTTAAACGATGTATCTCTAGAAATTGTAGTTGAGCCAGCTACCCCATAATGATATTGAACCATGAACGATCTATTAGCACATGGATTTAAAGCGTATTTCGTTATTGTATCTTATTGTAATATAATTATAAGGTACATAATAAGTTGTCATTTTCTCAACGGTCTAAATAATCGTGTAAAAAGAGAAACAGGATCACTGGGAGAGAGAAGACTCTTATTATTTATTTAGTTCTCGTATCGAGCTTGGACGAAAGACCTCAGGTACCGGGAGGTACGGCATGGAAGAGATCTCAGTCTACCCGATCGCATGGGCTTGTAGTTTCACTCAGAGGGTGATCTCGTCAGCTTATCCGTAAAGCTATATACTGCATCTTTGAAGTAAGTTAACGATATTTGTTTTTTGTTATATGAAAAGGTGAAAATAGGATGTTAAAAGTTGTTGTAAACATCCAAAAAGCATGTATGAGTTTACTATAGACTTGTATTGAATCCAATGTAAAGTGTATTGGATAATAATTAGGTTCAGAATAAGACACATTTTCATATATGAAAGGATCATTTAGTGATTAATATTCTTAAAGGTTGAACCAGTTCCTTGAAAGTGGAAATAAATGACAAATTTGTTCCGTTTATTGACTTGAAAAGTAATTGGTCAGAAATGTTGGTCAATTTAATGAAGGGCAAGGCGAGTAAAGGAATTAGAGTCATGAGTGAATTTCTCTTCAAGAACGAAGAATTATTTTTATGTTAATATTTAAGTACAATGAGTATGTTGGTTAAATTTTACATATGCTTGAATTTGACATAAGTTATAAATGTCTAAACAAATGGCATTCATTTCAATGTTTGTTCAGTGAATTGAAGTGAGTTGATAGTGTGTAAATGAATTATACACGTATGAGTGGCAAATATAAAGGGATTTCTTTTGTTAAATTAACTCTTATGAACATGTCATTTTGAGATGAATTAATCTCAGGAAATGTTATAGGATTAATTTGTAAAGTGTCCATTAACGGTTCATATAAGGACATGGATTTAAAGGTATTTATTCAGACAAATGTACGTCAGATAGATATACAAATGATTTATTTAGACAAATTGTAACAGATTTGTTTGTCTTTACCTTTCATTTTCAGATTGAATTGTATGTTTAGGATGACAGACAGGATCTTTTCGTGGATCCATAAAATTATACGTTTAACCTAAAATCCAATTTCGTGCAGTAGCAGTCATTAGTGTTGTTCGATGATTCAAATATAGAAGACACAAAAGAATTCTTTTAAAAACATTTTCTCACCGATAACCGTCACATTGAACGAACAAGCTCTCTTTGAAAGTTCGTATCCATGGCAACATAGAGAACCTCAGTTACCCTTCTGGAACAAAGGGAACCTGATGGTCTTGTTCCAAAGCTTGGTAAGACGGCGCCCTGCGTCCATAAATGATGGTTCGCTCCATGTACGACTGTAGATTGATCCTCTAGGAACACAACCATGGTTGCAGGTCTGATGAGACAGTTCTCTTCGATGGCCCTACCGTGTTAGACACACTCTGTAGGTAGAACAATTAATGAATTTCGCATTATGAATTGTATTTAAGTAACCTGTAATTTATGTTATAACTTTGTATGTTACTGTTTTGTATACCGGCATATATACTTATTGTTCTACATTGTCCATATTTAATTGTATTATTGTACATTAAGGGAACTTCATCTTTTACAAGCTTTGCTTTCTGTAAGTTTCCCTTTTCCTTTTCAATGAATCTTAATGATTATGGATTTTTTTAAATATTATACATGTATGCTTTACGTATTTTTTTTTTTACGATTTGGAAATAAAACATCTTTAAACTTTGAACTTTGAACAATTCAATTGAAAATAACAATCATTTTCTTCCAGTTATTTTCAAAAATTTGTACATAGTATTTGGAATATAAGGTAAGTATTATACAAGAAAGAAGGAAATAGATTGTACATGGTAACGCCTTAACATACAAATTAATACAATTACTATACAGAGTGAGTAAAAAAAAATGCCCCATCATTTTGAAGTTGTCTTGATTAAAGCATGAACATTTGACAATGGGTTTCATGATAATCTTAGTGGAGTCGTCCTCCCTGCATGTTTTGGGTATTCTTTTTTTATTTGGATCTTTGCACGTATGACTGGTAACAGACAATCTTCAGAAGACTGCACAATCTCGATTGTGCCAAGTGGATGGATGAAGATTAAAAAAGAATACTGCAGCAATATGTGTACAGCACACACAAAACACACACACACAAACCCAAAGCACACCATAGCCTCCTTCACACACACACACACGCACATCATCACACACGCACCCACAAAACAATTATTCATAATAACATCTCAAATTTTCAAGCATTGATGTTTTGTTTACCAAGACCATTAAAAATCACCTAATAACTGTTTGTGAGTGTGAGTGTGTGTGAGGGATGTGTTTGGTGAGGGGTAGGGTGTATATTGATGTGTGTGTGTGTGTGTGTGTGTGTGTGCTGGTTTGGATGATATGTGGTGTGTTCCTGTGTATGTGGGGTGTATGTGGGTGTATACGTGGTTTGTGTGCAAATGACGGTATGTGTGGCTTTGTACGTGCACATTTCACCAAGCCGTTTGGCGCAAGTGAGATTTTGCTGTCCTCTGAAGATTGTCTGTTATTCAATCACGCGTGCAAAGATCCAAATGAAAATGGTACCAACATATGCAAAAAGGAGGACTCTACCAAGAAATAGCATGGAACCCATGATTAAATTTTGATACTTTTTACAAGTCAACTTCAAAATGTGTGCCTCTAAGAGGTGACCAGCTGGAATGCTCCTCAAGGAGTGGCAATTGTGATCACAATTGAATCCAAAGGTCAAAGGTGTAGTGCTAAGGCGCTTTATAAGAATAATGGTGCACCTACATGCAGTAGCTCATCATGATTACATCCCCGCATGATTACATCCCCGAATAAATTGTGCGTGAAATATCACATTATAAACTTCAATTTACTCTTATTCTAAATTGCCAACTTCTGACCCACTGAATACAATAGAACAATATTTCGGCAAGGTTTGTCAATTAGATAGCGTCGAAATTACTTGTGTGTAAAATAACACATCATATGCCTGATATTATTAATTGCTATTTTTACGTGCGATTATTGCTTCGTGAAGCATTAAGTGCATAATGTACAATACAATCAATGTTATCAGAATGAACATAACCAGAAAACATTCGGTTTGTTATCATTGAATATATTTTGTTATTTCATGCCTGAACCTAATGTAAATCCATGGTTGTCCAAACTGTTAAAGCTAAATCTATTTTATTACTTCCCGATAATTCCTTTATATTTTGGCTGATCATGGTGAGCGTCGGCGTCATCAAAATAGAAAAAGAAAAAGAAAAAGAAAAAAAAGGAAAGAAGAAGACGAAAAAAAGCACCAAGAAAAAAAGAATCAGATTACAAACTAATGCAGACATGAGTGTTTATTTTTATACAAAAGTAGGCCTACGTCGTAATCATTATTTTAATCGATTGTTAAAATACCTGTGATAGTAACTTTGAAAGTACATCTTGAAGTAAGACCCGCCGTTGTATTTGTGAAGCGGTAAATGACTTTGGTAGTGCCCAACCGAAAGTCACTGCCCCGTTGGGGACGGCTTGTAGTAACGCAGTCCCCGCTGCCTTGACCGCAGCCCACAGCGGTTGGAATGTTATTGGCATCATTCCAGTAATTAATCGGTAACGTCTCGTACCGCTGATCTCCCGGGCAGAAGCTAATCTCCGGGGACCCGTCCGCTGGAGAATATGGAATGAAAAATATGATTAAGAGATTAAGATTTTTTTTTTAATCTGAATTGCAAATGAACTCTTTCTAAAATTCTCAAGCGATATAAAGTAATTACCTAAGGCCTAAATATTGGCTAGAAGGTGACGTTATTCACACCAACATGACAAACTCAGACATTTTCTCAACGTTCCCTTTTATTTTTAATAATGACGATTTTCTCTCTTCAGATACGCAAGGAGCCAACAACGGAATGCGCCTCTAACCTTAATGTTTGATAAAGATCTTTCTTTCATTTCATATCTACATTGGGTCTAATCTTTATAATACAATGCTTTCTCTCTGTCTATGCCCATTTGAGCTTGGCGTATGAATATTTTTATTCAACAAAACTCGTCCCCCCCCCCTGGAACATGTCTAGTTTCAAATTTCCGACATCATTAATTTTATTCTAATTGACTACAATCACTTTTATAAAGAGACACATCCAAAATGGATGCTTTGAAAATTTAAATCCATTAAATCGCCTTTTCCCTTGATATATGCAGCAGTTGGGGGCAGCTTTCTAAAAAAAAAATCCCCCTTTCATGCCTTTTTGATGGACGATTTTGTCGCCTATTGTATTTAAAGAAAAATAAATATATTATGAACAAAGACTGCCGTACATCGACCTAATTCATGTCAAAAGAACCCAATTGCTGTTATTCATGCATAATAATGTAAAATTGGTCATAATATACGATCAACGTGATTCACATCATACAGGGCAAACAGGAAGTCATTCGGAAATGGCAAAAATTTCCCGTTCTACATTCAATAGATTTCTTCCAAATGGCATTGCAGCATTGGCGGATGATCTCCGGGGGGGTGGAGGGGGGGCTCGGGGACGTGTCCCCCCCCCCTCGATTTTTTTCTGGGGGGGATCGTCTCCCCTGAAATTTTCATAGCTTAACATATTTTATGTAGTGATTAGCTTGAAAAGCTAATAAAGAGGTAAAATGTATGTGAAATACAATGCTAAATGTTATTATACGGTAAACAATTTTCGGCTCGCGCTTCGCGCTCGCAAACATTTTCATTAGTTTATGCATAATGTGCGAAGTATTCTAATTTTGAGTGCATTATTTTTAACTTTCGGGTGTTTCCGTCCACCCCCCCCCACGCTTGCATTGCAGCATATAGTTATGTTGATAGTTTTCCATCTCAATTCGCCATTCGAGAGTTAACAGTTATCAAAATAATTATTCAGTAATGAAATACATGACGTTTTTCATAACACTACACATTATAGAAAATTATTAGTGGACTATTATATAGGTCTGCTTCTGAAAGGTATACATGTATTTCTGAATTATAACTTGAAGAACAGTTTTACACCATCGACAAAGATGAAAAATGGGGGAAACCATGCATGGTTTATTCCCAAGAGAAAATTGTATTTGTCGTCGCGTAAATAGAATTATCTGTTGAGCTATCAATCTAGGTCGCTTTTCAATTCAACTGATGGTTGTTCTAGGTTTATGCAGTTCAGCTTTCTTTATAAAGAGTATATTTTATCATCGGTATAGAACGTTAAAAATGAAGTAGAAATAGCAAAATTTGTTCATAGGTGTTTTGTTGCCTTCACAATCATGACAATGGTGTATTTTTGGCTAATACTATTCACTGTATAACAGCTATCTTTGGCCTGTCCCTATAAATCATTTATAGGTCTTTCCCACAAATAACCTAACAGCAAGGTTTTTAAAAATAAAAGTCTTATCGAAATTTGCCTTTTACTATATGACTGGGCTGTGAAACAAAAATGTGGCAAATTTATGTCCGGTCTGAAATTATTAGATATAATTGATAATTAATTTTAATATGCACTGTTTTTTTATTCAATTTAATTTCTGCAATAAAGAATGAATAAAGAAATAATCTATTCAGCGTGCCATATCTGTAGACTTTGGCGATCACTGTTGTTACACAACTTTTCTGTTTTTAGCTTAGTACTTAAAGAAATACTCAACGGATAATGCTAACGACGAAGGAACAGCTTTCTACGGTCGTCGTCCCATTGTTGCCGTAATCGTAGCCGTGTATGTCACGTTCGTGTTTCCGAGTGGGAAGTAGCCACCGGGTTGATGAGTTGAGCTGAGGTGGACCGGGGATGTGCCGTTATAGACGGGCACGGACCAGGATACGATCTCGAGTTGTTCACGATCACTGGGGATATGGGACAGTCGAGTCCAACTCGAGCGGCTCGCTTGAAAAAAAAAAAAAAAAAAAATGAAAACCAAGTGAAAACAAATATTATTTTTCAATTCTAATAATTTCGTATTATTGCAATTACTTTTCATTTATTCACGATTCATTCACGATACTGCATGAATTTAAATCAAATATAGTTCACACCATCGGATTATATTATTAGGCACATTTTGACAACCCTTCCTTGACGGAAACCCTTTTTTTGGTGGTCATTATACATGGACAATTTTATCATTTTATATGGTTTATCTACTTCAATGAACTCAATGAGATCGGGTTGATGGAGACAAGATACATGTATACAATATGTTTCAAATAAAAGGTAATCCATTTTTGAAGGGGCCATATTCCCAGCTATAGTCCATTTTCGATATTTATTTTTATCATATAATTAAAGACGAACTATTCACCTTTACAAATATACCTTCCTTGAATCATACATCTACGGCATAATTGAATAAATTGCAAATGAAATGGCAGGTAAAGGTTGAATTTTCCAAGTTTTAAGAAAATGAAAGAAGACTGAGTGAATGCTGTCCCTGCTGTCCCGGAGCATTAAATAGGAATGCGTGCAATGATCTGTGACTCCTTTGAAAGCATCCACTCAGTCTTCTTTCATTTTCTTAAAACTTGGAAAATTGACTCTGTACCTGCAATTTTCATTCGCAATTTACTCAATTATGCTTTACATTTAGGATTCAAGAAAGGTATCTTTGGAAAGGTCGAGAGTTCCTCTTTAATTATATGACATATATAAATATCCAAAATGGATGAGCTGGGAATATAGCCCCTCCAAAAATGGTTTACCTTTTATTTGAAACGCACTGTATAGGAGAACGACCTGCACTGTACAACATGACGGCCAAAAATGACCCCAAACCGAGTTCATTTGGGCTATACGCGGACTTAGTGTTGATTGGGACCGTACGTATACACTGTTAAAAACTTTTTCCTTAAAAAAAAAAAACAGAAAAGTTTTTGCAGCAGGGCTTCAAGAACACCTGTAATCTTAATACACAATTGTTAACACAATTTACATTAATGCTACAAAAAATTGGTAAATTCTGGAAATTTTCTGCAATTTAACAGAAAAAGTCCGTTCAAAAAAAAGAAAAAAAAGTCCTTTATTACAGGAAATTTGTAAAATTTCATATTCCATATACCAATTTTATGTAAGTTTAGTGCAAATTGTACAGTAATTCAGGTTACAGGCGTTCTTGAAGCCCTGCTGCAAGAACTTTTCTGTTTTTTTTTTTAAACAGTGTACTTGACCCGAAATGGCTCAAATGCCAATATCGGCCCGGAATGTGATAAATTTTACCTTTCATCTTAGAGTGTTATAGAAAAGAGTCAGTGTAAATATATTTACAATGGTCTGGTTATTTGCATCAATTTCCTCATTTTTTTATTTGAATAAATGTAACCTATATTTTGGTGACGGATGCACTTTTTGCCATTGAAGGGTTGTTTTCGGAAGTTCAGAGGGCGACACTTTAAATATTGACCAAATAAATAGATTGGAATTCATTTATTTGAAAACGGCACTGCCCCAATGTCAATAAAAGAATTTTGGCACGAATAAAATTGCAAGAATCAATCTTGCAATGTATCATGGTAATGAAATTCAAAATCTGTGTCTATTTTTACCCTTTTTAAAATTCAAATATAGGTATAACGTAAACTATTATAAATAAAAAAAAAAATCTCTAAGCAGCACTAAGAAAATCGCACTAGTTTGATCGATTTTGTTGTACACGCAAAATCCAAATTAAAAAATAATCGCCAATTGTCAAATTCATTTCAGCAACTGGATAACAAATAAAATGTATTCTGGCGAAATATAATAAAGATCTGCCCAATTTTTTATTGAAAGTAAAAATGTAAAGTGGAAAGCTCGGAATGAGACAAATAATTTTTAAAAAATGACAAGAAAGTGAGAACGAAAGAGAGAAAGAGAAAGAAAGAGACTAGAGAGAAGGAGACAAAGAAAGACTGACGTAAAAATATAAAAAGAAAGAAAAGTTTTAGACTCGATGTTATTAAAACATACATGTATGTCTATACATTTTCGGGGGTATAATTTTTTAGTTTGTATTTCGGTCAGTTTGAATAAAAACCGAGAACTGATTTGCCTTTTTCATAAAGTATTCTGAGTATCTAACAATATATTACCCCAGATATGAACATTCAAACTTGTTCATGAAGATGAATAACAATGTAACATAATTTAAATGAAAATAAATATCTCATTTAGACAACTCACTTTGACGAAATACTCTTATTTTCTCTCTCTTTCTTTTTACACGCCCTTTCTTTTCTTTATATCTTTCGCTCTTTTTGTCGTATTCCCCCTATTGTTTCATTTATTTCTTCTTTTCTTTTATATTCTCTTCCCCTTTTTTTTTATTTGGGGGGGGGGGGGGGGGGGGTTATGTTTGGTACCGCGAATAAAAGTGTACAAAAACTTACCCTCTACGGAATCTGACCAAGTGACCATCAATATCAAAATCGTTATCCATAACACCGACCCTCCTTGCCAAAAATACTCCGATTCCACCTTCGCCATCTCTGAAAATATGAAATCTGGCGATCAAATACTTCCTTGTCCACACAATGAGGTCCGTCATTGAGCTCACGATACAGGTGAGTGCGTGTAAAGAGGCGACGCCTTATACGAACCCTCTCTGGGTTAAAACCCTCTGTCTCATTGCTGGAACTGAACACCAGACGGATATAGAGGGGTAAAGACATTACCCCCATACTATTTGGTAACTTTTTTTAGTCGTATCTGTAGTGTGACAGAGGGGTATGAATGCTTTAGAATGAGGAAGGTAATGATGAAAACTATTTCATACAACATTAATGTCTGATATGAATCGTTATACCAGAGGGGAAATAATATTCCCCTAGTTTTCTTTATTGACTATGGGGTACGAGTTCAACAACATTTTGGCATATAAGCAACAAAGGTTTGTGAACTGGCGTGTTTAGCATGAACAAAAGATGTTACCTCCTCTGGGTATCAAAGTGTATAAAAAGGTGAGGGGGTAATTTATTGATTGATGAATTTCATTCAGTTGATGATTAATGAAATTGAATTGAATTTTCCTTATGAAAAGGAAAGATAAATGCGATGTGTTTTTGTCTTCTTTTGATCTATAGTTAGAAGGGGGAGGTAATTCATCAGCCTTCAATGAATGCCCACCTGACTCAGGATGGGGATATTTGATGTAGTTACACTCTAAAAATGATCTGTACTTTTACAGCATAATGCTGTCAGCAGAGTTGTATGTAAAAAATAATATCTTATGTGTAAAATTACAGAATATAGCTTTTTATTTTTTCTCCGGCGAATATCTACGTGAGGAATACAAAATATACATCAGAACTAACACATTTGTTCTTTTTTAACTGAATATTTGCGCTTTCGGAACCCCGATTCTTTTATTTTATCCCATAAATTAATTGAGTAATGAACAACAAAATTGTTTTTCAAACAGATTTTATGGTGAATCTGCTGACATCGCTTTTCTGTAAAAATACAGATTTTTTTTTTTTTTTTTTTTTTTTTGGGGGGGGGAGTATTCTTTCTACAGCGTAAGAACAAATGCAGAAACCTCGATCGTTCTTATTCATCATGTTTACGTTGTTAGCTGATACAATCAGGAAGGAGCCTTAAGGGCCTGTCCCACAGAAGGCGATCGTTGTGGCGACAACCTATGCATGTTAGAACCTGCCAGAATCGTGTCAGAATCGTAGGTGACCGAAGATCATCTACGTATCTACTACTCTGTCCACGATAGGCTACGACAACGATTTGCTTCCACGCAAACAATAGGCTAACAATAGTTGGTATCCGATAATACAATAGCCTCGACCGTCGCGCATCTCGCGGCTCGACTTCTCTTGTCGCAGCTTAAAATCAACTAAAATATGAACTTGCGCACTGTGGCGATCCTTACGACTGACACAGGCGATCGAGTGTTTTCTACCTGATGGCGGCCTGTCGCCTTTAGGTTCGTGATAGTCCTCTCAGTCGCGCATCATAATTTGGGTCGTGAGAGATTTTTGAAAATTTCAAAAATCAGCGGCGACTGTGCAGTATCTGAATGGGAGGCCGATCATGATTTTGGTGGATGTAGGTGGCGACAAAGGTCGTAGCGGCTTAAATTTCACTGGCCTTTCGGTTCAGCGATGCGTGCAACGTACGCTGCATGGAGCGCGGCAACCTACAACTGGCCGCCGTTCCGCTTTGCTAAACATGTTCTATCTGGCGACAATCTACGATAGTACCTTTCCGCGACAAGAGAAGACAGGCTACGGTCATTGACGTCAACCCAACTGACGCCGGCTATTGTTTAACTTGTTGAGAAACCAGCGGCAAACATAATTTTGCTATACTTATTTGTTGGCGACAGACGCGATAATTCACGATCTTATAGGCGATTGGACCTGCGCATGGTGGCGATGGGTACTAAAAAGTAGTTCGCAGATTGTCGCCTCAACGGTCGCCTTCTGTGGGACAGGCCCTTTACTTTGCTTCAGCTATTCATTTCGGAATACATAAAGGCCTGCATGACGTAAAGTAAGCCCCCTAACTTTTACGGATCACAACTGAAAAAAGGGGAAATGCGCACCCCACCCCATAAAAATTAATCAAGGCTCAAATTCGTTTTGTGGAGGGGTTTATATTATACCCTTTCCACAGAGGCTTGAGGACCATTGATTATTTTGAAGGAAATTCTTCAGGTTTATCGGCAATCTCATTCCAAAAAGTTTAAAGAAGGCAACTAATTCAATGCATTTTGGTCTCCCCATCTGGTAAGGCATTGATTCTCGATATGACCATGTTTTGAGTAACTTTGTGAAGACTTCGCAAAAATCTCACCTGCGGGGTTTTGTAAAGTATGTAAAATGCATATGAAACCTAAATTCGTCCTCCTGTCAGCTGCGCGACTACTCTTGCACAATTAACTCCACTCTTTCCAGCTTTCTGCATCTACCTCCTCTCCGCTTGCTTCCCGAATTTCTCCTCTGATTTCATCTTTGTACATTTGATTTTGATTTTCTCTAGGATCCCCGATTGTGGAAACAGACTCATGCGCCTATAGCATAATATAGGTTTTCCCGGTCAATTTTAAACTCTTTGCAATCGAATTCATTTATGTTCATTCAATTTAAACGATGCCTCATGGAGCGGAGCCATCGATCAATTGAATTAACGTTTAGATTTTTAATCGCGATTACATTTCGGACGAAAGTGCTTGTAAGGAATGTCAAATTGATCGAAGATAATTTAAACTTGACCGGGAAAACTTATAGTTAGGTGGAAATAAATAGACTTAAACTCGACAGATATGCTAAAAACACTTTTTTATTGATTTGTCAATTTGCAATCTAAAACCGAAGATAGTTGTGAAATGTTTCTGGAACATGCATATACTTTATTTCCCACGACATCAACGTTAAAACCAAGGGTGAAACATTATAATAAAATGAAATAGAAAATATATTGTATCATCAATCTATTCTAATAATTATCATTCATTGAAAAATTAACAAAGGTTCAAATTGTAATCGGTATACTTAATCATTTATTAAAGGTTCTATGTTTTAGTTCCAAGATAATAAAAAAAGGATCTTCCATGATCACATATTAAAAGTTTACTATTAATGATGTTAAATCCAAATAGTCTCGTTATTACTGTATCCAAAAAGTCCATAATTAGGCTTGATAGCCCACTATAAACTTAAGATATCAATCGCTTTACCAACAAAAAGAGTAAAAGAAAGTGGACTAAATGATTAAATAATGTTATTGAACGTAAATATCAGTTCTAAAAATATCAAAGAGGGCATCCTAAATTTTGGTGTTTAGTGATTTCTTCCACACTTAAAAGTAAGTCGCCTTTTAGTCATTGGGAGTTTATGTGGAAAATAAATTAATTTCAACCACCAATTATAAAATCATTACCGTTTGCGTGGAAAATGCTATGCTATTGCAGTTTACTGCTCATCGCACGGTTAGATTGAAA
Source organism: Paracentrotus lividus (assembly GCA_940671915.1). Classification (NCBI taxonomy): domain Eukaryota; kingdom Metazoa; phylum Echinodermata; class Echinoidea; order Camarodonta; family Echinidae; genus Paracentrotus; species Paracentrotus lividus. The sequence continues at coordinate 45,003,027 of CALNVZ010002974.1, forward strand.
AAAGTTGTCATAATGAATGAGTATGATTTCCTTTCAAACTCAGTATTTTTAATAAATAGACCATGCACAATGGGTAATGAATTTCAAAGAATGTCAAAGTAGACAAATAATTTTATCATTTGTCTCCAACCGTAACCATGTTGGTATAAAGCACACCGCAATGCTGTGTGATAAATTATTTGTCTATTTATATCCCTAACGGCGTAAACTCTTTACGTTTAATGTCAAAGTAGTTCCGGAACCTCTGTTTCATTCACATTTTGCTATTGACTACTACTCAGGCTACTATTACAGTGTGTTCCCAAAAAGATTTATCACTTTGAAATGGCTATCAAATAAAAATATATGATTCTTGTGGAAAAGGTTGTTTATAAAGCTTCATATCTCAATTATGATTATGACACCAAAAAAAAAAAAAAAAAAAAAAAAAATCCGAAAATAAACGCATTCTTAAGGAACAATGCCCACTTTTGTGAAGGACACAAAAATTAGCCTGCGCAGGAATTCGCTATTCATTTATCATCATTGTATGGCACGCCAGGAGGATTCAAGCAATAATGAATAAATCAGCTAACAGAGTAGAGATATACCGAAAGTCAGAAATAAATAATCAATATTATGCAAAAATGTATTTTCACTGTTTTTTTTTCTTCATATCATTGATTTTTACTTTGCCTTCAGTTTATTTTGTCTTTGTGCCGATTTATTCCTTTATTATTTGAAATCCCTCCTGGCGTGCCATGCAAAGGTAATAAATGAATACCGAATTTCTGCGCAGGCTATTTTTTGGTGTCCTTCACAAAACATGGGCATTGTTCACTGAAGAACGCGTTATTTCGGATTTTTTTTTTTGGTGCGTGTCATAATGATAGTGAGGATATGAGCTCTTATATATTATATTTATATCTTAAACCTTTCCCCCAAAACCATATATTTTTTTATTGGTAGCCATTGGTAGGCCATTTCAAAAGTGTTATAGTTCTTTTTGGACGCACTGTAGTAATTTATCCATTATTGCTAACCTATTTCTTAAGGTTCTTCCTTCAAAAAAGATGGAAAATGATGTAGTTCTTTTTAGGCATTCAACCCCGATTTTTGTTCAGTAAATAAATAAACGTATATGTTCATGAGTTGTAATGAGTTCACAAATTGACTTAAAGGAATTACTCAGCAATAATCAAATTTAAATATATATCATAATCAAAAGAATAATAACCACAAGTTACTATAGAATTCCAAATTTTTTTATTGAATGTGGATTAAGCCTTTTTGGAATTTTAAAATAAAATAAAAGAAAGCCTATGGATGAACCAACTACTATTTTGCTTCAACCTTTCCATTTAATGTACGTATGAATTAGTAATAATAATAATAATAACTACACTACAAATCGGACGCATACCGAGAATGAATCAACAATGGTACGCCAGGCTTCACGATCTGACATGAGAGTTGGTAGATCATGTAACAAACTACTTGTATCCCTACATAATTATGTAATCAACAAAATTTAAAGGTCGCCGTCCTCTCATTTCTGAGGAGGCGCAACAACAGTACATCAGAAATAACTCTCCTTCTCACTACGGAAACAGTGACCAGCAAATCTCACACTACGTTTAATTACTGTGGTGGAGATGGTGGAAGATCTCATAAATTTCATCTTTTGTTTTGTGTTCTCTCCAACTAATATTTTGTACCCTCATTAAAAGTCGAGTATATGTGCCATCTAGTCTGTCTTTTAAGGACTTCTTGATTGTCCATGTTTCTGAGCCATACAAAAGGATACTTTCTACACATGCTCTAAACAGGGAGAGTTTTATTGACAGAGAGAGATTTGATTCCCAAATCAAATGCAGTTTTTACAGCATTCCATGCAAGAGCTTTTCTTGATAGAAAGTCTTTTCTCGAGTCGCATATGTACAGCCTAAGTACTTTAAAATCATCCATCTCTTTAAAGGGGAAGTTCACCCTGGGTTTAAATTGGTTTTAAAAAATGCAGAAAAATAAACGAAAAATATGAGTGAAGGTTTGGAGAAAATCGACCAAAAAATTCTGAAGTTATGAATATTCAAAGTTTCGATTCTGTGACGTCACATGCGAGCAGATCTCCTATGTGTTATGTAGTGTAAATTCCATGAAATGTCATTTTTCCAGAAGAAATTAATTGGTGTCACCTGTGCGGTCCGATATTACCATCAAACATATGTTCATTATACATGACTATATCAAATTGACACATTCCTTTATCAAGAACCATGACAAAAGGAAAATGTATGAATTTACATACACAAACAATGGAGAGCTGCTCGCACGTGACGTCACAGAATCAAAACTTTAATTATTCATACTTTGCTATTATTTGGTCGATATTCTTCAAACTTTCACTAAATTTTTAATTATTTTTCTTCACTTTTTAAGACCAACAAAATTCCAGGGTGAACTTCCCTTTAAGCTTGACCCTTCCTGTCTGTAGTGGATGCATTGATCATGTACTCGGTCTTCTGGAATTCAAGTAGAGGTCCAAACTTTGCAGATGCATCCTCTACTGCAAGAAGCACTTCTTGTGCATCCTTCAAAAGAGCAGTAGTCAATCTATATTCATCAGCATAATCTATAATCAGTTAAATATTTTTTTTGAAACCATTTTGGTTGTTCCTTAATATTGGATCAACATATGGAATCAAACGATTAAAAAGCATTGAATTATATATCTTAGCTGCAATTGGTGATAATGTTATACCTCTATAGTTTGATGGTGATGAAAAGATCCCCTTTCTTAGGAATGGGTATAATGGATGACAAAGAGAAAGCTTTGGGTTTTTACCAATTAGAGTTTCATTGCAGAATTTTTGAGAAGAGTTTCATGAAATAAAGGACTCTCCATATAACAGCAGGAATGTATCTGGGCCACATGACTTTGAAACTTGCACCTTTTTCAGAACACAGAGAAGCTCTGCCATAGAAAAAAGGCCGTGTTTTAATAGGGAGGAGATCACTAACTTTGTGGTTGAAAAAGGGGCTTCTGTATCACTGTTCTGAACTGGTGAGCCCAGAAGGTCCCTGAAGTGCTTTAGCCAATAACCCCTTCTTTCTTCAGAAGTGTTACCTTTAAACCCTAATCAGACTGGGGGGGGGCCATTCATGGCCCCCCTCGACATTTTCCACGACCTCTCCGCCGCACAAAATTTTCTGATCGCGCCGCTCGCTGACTTTTTACTTTCAAGTCTCGCGCATCTTTTGAAACCATTTTCACAAAAATCGGTCGTACCGTTACGACGCTGCACGATTTTCAAAAATATCCGTCAGACCGAAAATGGCTAAAAAACGTGATTTGTGTACAAAGTCAATGCAAATTGAGTTTTCTCACCTAATTTATAAAGATATGATTATTTTCACTTTCATTGGCTGAAAATCAATTTATTTAGCATATTATGCTTAAAAATGGTTCTTAAATGATTTTTGCGTAAAAAAAAAAGAAAAAACAAAAAGGTCGAAAAAACAGAGAAAATACATAAGAAATTCATAAAACAATAAAATACATAAGAAATTAATTTTGAAACGAGAATTTTTTTCTAGTACAATTGTTAGGAATGCTATAAGGAATAATAATACACAAAATTTAGCATTCTAGGAGCTTTATTTTTTCAATTAGAGCAAAAAGTATGATTCATGCATAAATAGCATAATTAATTCATATTAAAAAATTCATATTATTTTTGAAAAATTACAGCGCAGTCTTGTAGATTACATGGCTCAATGCCATCGTGCAAATTTTCGGCGCGGTCGCGCGTCGGCGGCCGAGATCTTAGGGGGGGGGCCATCATTGCGGCCCCCCCCCCCCAGTCTTGACAGCTACCAAAACACCCCAGTCTGATTAGGGTTAATCATAGTAACTGGAAAAGATTTCTTATTTGTTATATCTTTCAGGAGATACCAAGCTGCTGATGTTTCTTATCAACGTGAAGACTTCAAACTCTTCAGTTTTGTCTTAATTTGTTTCAAGGCCATTGTATAGGCCTCATTCATGTGCCTTTTTAGCAGTTTCAAGATTCTTTTTACTATTTCGGAGTAGGCTTTGCGTGATATTTAGTTGAAGCCTTCTTTAATATATCCCTAGTGCGAGCTACTTTTCATCGTTTGAGACATCACTCATTTTCTTACTTTTCTTTGGAGAATTTTGGAGTGCGATCTCTTTATTAGCATCAATGAGTTTATTGTATGCTTCCGATGTCTCACTACTGTCATCTAATTCATCACAAAGTGTACAAACCTATTATATACAGCAACAGTGTATTGATCTTCAACTGATCATTTTGATTTCATGAGCCCAATCAATACTCTTCATGGGGTCTTTATATTGAGTTTTACACTTTCGATAGCTTATTTGACATTTACATGATACAATTCGATGATCAGACCTAATCCCTTCAAAAGACCGATATTATGCTCTACTATTCTTAACTGAATTGATCACTTCCTTCTGACAAGGATAAAATTAATTTGAGCAAGATGTGACCATTTGGTCGCTTGTGGGTCCATAGCCTACCATTTCGGTGTTGGAACCTAGTATTAGTAGCAAGCATATTGTGTTGCTCCATAAAATTCTTTGAGGAGCATGCCATTCCTATTGGTTTTGAAAGAATAGTGCAGTGAACATCTTCGGGACCAAGTTGTGCATTAAAACCACTATTATCACCAGATTATGTGCAGGCAGAAGATATATAGCAGAAAGAGAGTTTCATCTAGAATTGAGCAACTTCCTCTTCGGGATACTCGTTATGTGGGCTGTAACAGGAAAGTATGGTGGTTGCTGGATTGCCGTTCAAAGTGATTTCAATTATACGATTACCAATGCTTTTGAATTTTAAGACATGCTTTCAGAGCAGATGGTGAGAGTAGAAAACCAACACCACCAGAAAGATCATTTATGGGAGTTCTTCCAGCAGAGCAAGTACTCAAAGTATACCCATTCGCAAATTTCTGTTGTACAATTGGTTCAGTATGATCTATCCGATGCTCTTGGAGACAAATAAACATCAATGCCTAAATATTGAGCTTCATGAGCTAGTTCAACCTTCTTGCCACTTGATCTTAAAGTTAAGGTATTTAAAACTACTCACTAACAGGTTTCTTTCTTTTAATAAAAGAATCCACCTTGACTTTGTCACTATTATCAAGGTGGTCCGTCCCGGAGCTTTCGGGTCAACCCGTCATTGACGTTAGAGTGTTCCGACATGGGCAAATCAGGGTTTGGATTTGAAGCAGGGCTTGAACCCTGGTGCTGTATTGTTGTGATTTCATTCTTGTCTTTTGGCTAGTAGAAAAACTGGTCGCCACTCCTCAGTCCCCATGCGACAGGTAGTACCGAGTTACATGTTATCGGTAGCAAGTCTTTCCAAGATTGGGCAGAGCTCTGCCCAAACACTTTTTTGTTTTATGTTAGGAGACTGACCTGACATGACAATAATAGTTACATTTATATAGCGCTTAATACATATATCCACCTGGTGTTTCTAAGCGCTTTAGTGTTAACTAATTATTATACCGCTTAGCTAGGCTATATAATTTTTTCTTCTTTTTATTATTTCA
>CALNVZ010002974.1:45008715-45019826 GCA_940671915.1 Paracentrotus lividus
GTCATGTTATGGTGCATGACAAATCTATAATGACAAATCTTTGGCATGACAAATTTATTAATTTGTTAAATTAAACCACATTAATGACAAGTTTATATTTGTCAATTGACAAAGTTATCTTTTCAGTGTGGGATTGTTTATGATACTGACCAAATTTCATAGATTAACACGAATCATGTTACGAGAGAAGTAAAATGAGCTAAAAAGGGCATTTTTTATTCTATAAAAGAAACTTTTTAGATTTCTTGAAAGTCCCATGGACAATTTCCTTTTAAAAAAGGGAGCACTCTTTAGCTACTAAAAAGATAAAAAGTAAAAAAATCCTTTTTTCTTCATCATTGTCTTTTTCACTCAAAATTTTCGCCTCAGTCGCTACGCCACCTCGCATAAAAAATATGAAATGCCAGGCAATATGCATGAAACCAATAATCCCAGCTGGCACGAGTCATATTATTGTGAAAGAGTGTTGTCAGAAGCATGGGTGCTATGTTGTGGGGGGGGGGTGGGGGATGCATTCCCCCCCCCAATAATTTCGGTGGGGGGGATGGTGTGTACAATCATCCCCCTATATTTTGATATCAAGAAAATAAAAAATATTATATTATGTGCATATAAACATGATAAATCATCTATTACAAATTCGTTATCATATAAAACATGTTTATGACATTATTACAGTATTTTGCAGTCTAAAGTGCATATTTCTGACATTCAAAAATCCAAAATTTTCTCACTCTTTCGTTAATCTTCCTCATGTGCGCCTGATATACTTACACAATACACCGTGTAGATAACATGGATAATGGAAGCGCAAATATTTCACTATTCAATTAAAAAAACAAACAAACATTCCTATCGATGTAATCAGGGGCACCGATCCCAGGGTGCATAGGGACAGTGGCCTCGATAAGTAAAACTGAAGGCATAAGTATCCCCTCAAAAATCCACGATGGTTTTGATAAAATTAATGAATATTGAAGAGTCTGTAACACTATCGGCACCCGCCGATCTCGGCTCTTCATCGACAAAGTAACATTTTTGGACTCAACCATTGATTATATTATAAACTTCAGTATTCTCCGGGGTAAATGCCCTCTTTTCAAATTAGTCGCTACTTTGCTCTCAATTTAACTGTTAAAAATTGCCTGAAAATTTTCAGCTCGCGTTCGCGTTCGCATAATATAGATAATGCGAACTGCACTTGTCTTTGTTCATCTTTTATGCATGTATTAACGTCACGATGTACGTTTAAAACACCAACTCCCTCCCCTTCGTGCTGCATGAGCATCTTGTTTCATCAGGTCATTATTATTGAGAAATTTTCAGCTCGCGCTTCGCTCGCACAATATTACCCTAATTGGAATTCTCCATATTTATATAGATTTTGCGTTGGCATTACGTCATGATGTTCCGCTCTCTAATCACAAGTTAAAGCCCCCTAGCCCTCCATCAATTTCGCGTTTATATGTAACGCTACAATACCATGTTTCAGTTCAAATTATTGAGAAAATTTTAAGCTCGCGCTTCGCGCTCGCATTACAGCCCTATATCCAACAATATACCAGTATCTATATGCATATGTGTGTATATCTGTAGACATTACATCAGATGGCCCCCTTAATAAACCAATAAAGCTCCTTCCTCGTTTCGCGTTGCATTATTCTTAATATATGTCCCATTTATGTCACTAATATTGAGAAAATTTTCAGCTCGCGCTTCGGCCTCGCATAATGAATTTCATTGTATGTATTAGTAAATACTCACATCATGCATTGTGTGTATTATCTATAGCCATTACATCATCATGGCCCCAATAACAAACCAGTTAAAGCCCCTTCCTCGTTTCGCGCTCAAATTATGCTACACTGCCCATTTTATGTCACTATTAATTCATCGTATGCATATATATTTTCATATTTATATGCATGTGTTATACAAGCATTACCCCCACCCCATCAAATGACACTGGAACTATACCATCGTATGTGTCACATTGAGGAAAGAGGAAATATCGACGATCATCCCCCCAATCGCCCAAACAAATCGACACCGTTGGTTAGAAGCATATATGCCTATATGGAGGGGGTTTCGGGGCTCCACCCTCTAACTGTAGTTTTTATGTCATTCTAGCGCTTATATTTTTAGAAATTATGTAAACAAGTAGATCTATTTGAAATCGGTATTTAGCATTATCACTGGGACATTTATTCTTTACACTTCCAAATTCACACTTTTATTTATTTTTAAAAAAGCAGGACAACTTTTTAATATCTTAATCTGAAATTATTTCAGCTCGGTCGCTCTGCACCTCGCCTAGTATGACAAAGTTGAACCCAATATTACCCTGCCTGGAGACAAAGTGTGAGGGGGTCTTGTCGGAAAATCAGGACGCATTGGTTAGTTTGAATCCAGGAATGGAGGGGTGGCCTTATAAGTTGCCTATAGCCAACAAATCTTCACCAGCAAAAAATGCGTCCCCTTTTATTTTTCTAGCGCTGCATACCAACATTTTTCTGATCAAAACCTTAATTCGGTAACTAATCATTTATTAACGGTACATAAACTATAGCATATAATGAATTTGAATTAATTTATATTTTAACCAAATATATCTAATATGGAATAACTGTTAAAAAAATTTATTTACAGGAGTTCTAGGATAACCACCATTAATTGATTTAGGGACTGATAGGAGAAGCTTGGCATGTGAGAGGGAATTATTTAAAGAAAACACAATGAGATAATCGTTATTAAGAATAATAATACAGAAATGATTAATGACGTATTACAATGTCTGAACACACACACACACACACACACACCACACACACACACCACACTGTATACTACAAAAATTGAATTAATTTCTGACTTTAGAGCATGAACCAAATCACCAGGGTTTCTGCCTGGCTCAGGCTATTACCGATCTGTTTTAATAGTATCATAACAAATTCAGCTTGAATATCCTGTACTTTTCGGTCTTTTGTTCAGAAATTCTTGGGAAATGTTGAATAAATTCCCCCTTTTCTCTTTCCCCAATGTTCAAACAATTTCGTTTCGTGTTTGCAAGATCTCTCTACCGTATATTTGCGTGGGATCAATTAGAGCTCATATCAACCACAAAAAAAAAAGACAAAGAAAGATTAAAAAACTTTTTTTTTTTAAGAATATAATTAAACTAGCGCTGACGTGCCATATATGGGATTGCGTTATGATACTGACCAAAATTTCATAGATTAACACGTATCATGTACGAGATAAGTGTAAATGAGTAGTCCTGTATTGAAAGTAGAAAGTATGATATTTCATCATGATAGGATTTTTTTTTCTTAAGCTAAAAAGGCATTTTTTATTCTATGAAAGAAACTTTTTAGATTTCTTGAAGCCATATGGACAATTTCCTTTAAAAAGGGGCACTCTTAGTACTAAAGTGCCTTTTTTCTTCCACATGTCTTTTTCTAAACTCAAAATTTTCGCTCAGTTCGCTACGCCACTCGCCATAAAATATGAATGCCAGCAATATGCATGAAAACAATAATCCCAGGCTGGCAGAGTTCATATTATTGTGAAAGAGTGTGTCAGAAGCATGGGTGTCGGATTGTGGGGGGGGGATGCATCCCCCCAATAATTCGGTGGGGGGGAATGTGCTGTACAATCATCCCCCCAATATTTTGATATCAACGAAATTTAAAAAAAATAATTATATCATGTGCATATAAACATGATAAATCTATATATCTACAATTCGTATTCATATAAAACAGTTATTATGGACATTATTACAGTATTTTTGAGTCTAAGTGCATATTTCTGACATTCAAAATTCCAAAATCCACTCTTTCGTTAAAGACCGTTGACGGAGTTAAATACAACCTACATCGATTGAAAGCTAAGTTAGGGCCTCTTATAACATAAATACCCCAAAAAATAAATTAAATTTTCATAAACAGTATTCATAAAAAGATGACGACCTCAACCAGCGCCATCCCTCCCAAGTACTCGTTTAAAAGTACCCCTATTTATAATGCGGCTTGATGACGTCAAGAAGTTTAAGGGAATGCTACTTCCAGGCATGATTGGTTTCGCCTTATAGAAACACGTTTGATATTCTATGTCAGAACAATAGATTCAGCACACATGGGGTCTATTGTTCTGACAAGCAATACAAAACGTGTTTTCAAAGCGAAACCCAATCATGCCTGTGCAGTAGCATTCCCTTAAAACTTCTATTTGACGTCATCAGCCGCATTATATAATAGGGTACTTTTCGAGTACTTGGGAGGGATGGCCCTGGTTGAGTTCATCACCTTTTAATGAAATACTTTCTAAATGGAAGAAAAATGCTTAAATGAATTGTTGTATTAGAAGAAAATATTAGCTTTCGTTTTATATGTAATTTGGTTTCATTTCTCGGTCCCGGTCTGGACTTTAATCCTTCCTCATGTGCGCCTGAGTATACTTACACAATACACGATGTAGAATGACATGCGATAATGGAAGCGCAAGAATTTCACTATTCACAATTTTAAAAAGCAAAAACAATTCCTATCGATGTAATATCAGGCGCACCGATCCCAGGGTGCATAGGGGACAGTGTCCATCGATAAGTAAATCTGAAGCAATAAGTATCCCCCTTCAAAAATCCCGATGGTTTTTGATAAAATTAATGAATATTGAAGAATCTGTAACACAAAAAATATCTCGACACCGGCGGATCTACGGCTCCTGCATCGACAAAGTTAGCATATTTGGGACCGAACCATTGATTATATTATAACTTTCCAGTATTCTCCGGGTGTAAATGCCCTCTTTTCAAATTAGGTCGCTACTTTGCTCTCAATTTAACTGTTAAAAACTTGCCTGACAATTTTCCAGCTCGCGCTTCGCGTCGCATAATATTAAGATAATGCGAACTGCACTTGTCTTTGTTCATCTTTTATGCATGTATTAACGTCACGATGGTACGTTTAAAACACCAACTCCCTCCCCTATTCGTGCTCCCACGAAGCTGCAAGCATCTTGTTTCATCAGGTCATTATTATTGAGAAAATTTTCAGCTCGCGCTTCACTCGCACAATATTACCCTAATTGGAATTCGTCCATATTTATATAGATTTGCGTTTGTTGGCATTACGTCATGATGTTCCGCTTCTAATCACAAGTTAAAGCCCCCTAGCCCTTAATCAATTTCGCGTTTATAGTCATACAAATACCATGTTTCAGTTCAAAATTATTGAGAAAATTTTTAACTCGCGCTTCGCGCTCGCATTACAGCCCTATTATCCAACAATATACCAGTAGTCATATGCATATGTGTGTATCTCTGTAGACATTACATCATGATGGCCCCCTTTAATAAACCAGATAAAGCTCCTTCCTCGTTTCGCGTTTGCATTATTCTATAATATATGTCCCATTTTATGTCACTAATATTGAGAAAATTTTCAGCTCGCGCTTCGCGCTCGCATAATAAATTTCATTGTATGTATTAGTAAATACTCACATGCATGCATGTGTGTATTATCTATAGCCATTACATCATCATGGCCCCCCAATAACAAACCAGTTAAAGCCCCTTCCTCGTTTCGCGCTCAAATTATGCTACACTGCCCCATTTTATGTCACTACTATTGAGAAAATTTTCAGCTCGCGCTTCGCGCTCGCATTATCCAATACTTTTTTTTCATATTTATATGCATGTGTGTATACAACCATTACCCCACCCCCATCAAATGGACACTGCGATCATATACCATCGTATGTGTCACATTGAGGAAAAGAGGAAATATCGACGATCATCCCCCCAATCGCCAAAACAAATCGACACCGTTGGTCAGAAGCATATATGCCTATATGGAGGGGTTTCGGGCTACATCCCTTTAAATGTAGTTTTTATGCTCATTCTAGCGCTTATATTTTTAGAAATTATTTAAAACAAGTAGATCTATTTGAAATCGGTATTTAGCATTATCATGGGGACATTTATTTTACACTTCCAAATTCACACTTTTATTTTATTTAAAAAAGGGACACTTTTAATATCTTAAATCTGAAATTTTTCAGCTCGGTCGCTCTGCAACCTCGCCTATGTATGACAAGTTTTGAACCAATATACCCTGCTGGAGACAAAGTATTTATTACGGTACATTAACTATTAGGGCATATAATGAATGAATTAATTTATATTTTAACCAAATATATTTAATATGGATAACTGTTAAAAATTTATTTACAGGAGTACTAGATAACACCATTAATTGTTTTAGACGTACACTTCAAATGTGATGAAAAAACACGTACACTTCAAATGTGATGAAATGACATGCCTTCTTTAAGCGCCAATTTAGACTACAAAGCCGGCGGTAAAACCAAATTAATTTCGTCAATGTTGCAGGAAATTGTCTCGGCTACAACATACTGAAAATAAGACAGAGAAACGGCACATATTTACTGAGAAACACTCCTCTTTGTATCAAGATAATACGTCATATAGCTGAAATCGTTAATTTTGAAACACAAATCAAAATTGTGAGTTTAGAAGCCATTATCATAACGTTGCAATGACGATAAGTAAGAAATGAGGTATGAAATCGCATCTAAAACTCATACTCTATCCAACTCTGACAAGATAATTGGGGGTTGTTGTTCATTCTGAAGATTTATTCAGGATTTTGTGTAGGCATGTTTTTGGCAAAAAATGGCACTTTTTGGTAAAATTGACAAAATTCGCGTGCGCGTAGTTCCAACTTGAACAGACGATCATTTCCTTATAAACAGTCTAAACATAGTGTTTATGGTGTCAAATTGTTGTGAATATTATCAAGATTCCTTTAAGAGCAAAAAATCGATGATCTGATACTGCATTCTTCCCTGACGCGCATAAATGCGCGCAAAATCGTGTGCACGCATTTTTTTCTTGAAATGCTTAAAATGACCTGAAACGTACTCTAATTCAGCCATAAAGTGATTTTGACCATTTTAAATTTTTGCACGCGCGTAATTCCTGAATGCGCGTACTTACGCGCGCGCATTATGTTCTAAAAGATGCGCTTCAATTTAAAGTTTAGGTGTACTAAATATGATTCATCAATGATTATTAGTTCTGAAGTTATGATTGATAATGTGATTTTACAAAATGGCGTCTAGATGACGTCACATTATGCTAATGAGCTAGAAAAGATTTTAGTGCTCAGATTTCATGATGATCTATCATTGCTGAAAATTTGAAATGTTTTAATGCATTATTTCTGGAGTTATCGTGTCTACAAAAATTGTACAGGATACTAAAAAAAAGGGAAAAAAAAGGAAGATTCGGACAATAACAAGAGGTGATATGTACATACGTACATACCACCTAATGAGGCGGCTTGTCCAATGCAAAATACACGTACACTTCAAATGTGATGAAATGACATGCCTTCTTTAAGCGCCAATTTAGACTACAAAGCCGGGGGTAAAACCAAATTAAATTCGTCAATGTTGTAGGAAATTGTCTTGGCTACAACATACTGACAATTTGACAGAGAAACGGCACATATTTACTGAGAAACACTCCTCTTTGTATCAAGATAATGCGTCATTTAGCTGAAATCGGTAATTTTGAAACGCAAATCAAAATTTTGAGTTTAGGAGCCATTATTATAATTTTGCAGTGACGATAAGTAATGAATGAGGTATGAAATCGCATCTACAACTCATACTCTATCCAACTCTGAAAAGATAATTGGGGGTTGCCGTTGATCCTGATGAATTATTCAGGATTTTGTGTAGGCATGTTTTTGGCCAAAAATGGCACTTTTTGGTAAAATTGACAAAATTCGCGTGCGCGTAGTTCCAACTTGAACAGACGATCATTTCGTTATAAACAGTCTAAACATAGTGTTTATGGTGTCAAATTGTTGTGAATATTATCAAGATTCTTTTAAGAGCAAAAAATCGATGATCTGATACTGCATTCTTCCCTGACGCGCATAAATGCGCGCAAAATCGGGCGCGCGCATTTTTTCTTGAAATGCTTAAAATGACCTGAAACGTACTCTAATTCAGCCATAAAGTGATTTTGAACATTTTAAATTTTTGCGCGCGCGTAATTCCTGAATGCGCGTACTTACGCGCACGCATTATGTTCTTAAAGATGCGCTTCAATTTAAAGTTTATGTGTACTAAATATGATTCATCAATGATTATTAGTTCTGAAGTTATGATTGATAATGTGATTTTACAAAATGGCGTCTAGATGACGTCACATTATGCTAATGAGCTAGAAAAGATTTCAGTGCTCAGATTTCATGATGATCTATCATTGCTGAAAATGTTTTAACGCATTATTTCTGGAGTTATCGTGTCTACAAAAATTGTACAGGATATTAAAAAAAAACTAGAGCTTTATAATTGTAATGCGTACAATTATCGGTGGTATGTACTGATATGTATGTGTAATGCAAAAATCATCATCATCAGTGTAGGAAATCCACGCTAAAGCGAGATCACTGTATATCGTGAATTTGACCGAAAGTTATGTAACCCTCGCACCGCTTCCTCCGAGGAGGTGCCACGGTTGAGTGATTTTTTTAGTCTAATATTAGTCGTTTTAACGTTTTTCAGGATAATAACGACAACCAACGCCTGTAATATTAGCAAACCATACAAAGAGAGAAAATGAAGTTCGGGGATAGTCCGTGAGGATGCTTAGTATTTATTTACACATAATAATTCACAGAATGATTGGGTCTATAAGGTTGTTTTTCTAGGGAATATTTTATGAAATTATATAATATTGTTGTTGTTGTTTTTTCTTCCATATTGCAAAAGCATATTGAGCAACACGGTAGGCCTACACAATTTTATTACAACTTTATTCATTCATTATATTATATATATATTAGGCCTATTTATATTCATATTCTTTTAGTAGGGTAGCTCCATCAATGATTAAGACATGATTAAGACATTTTTTTTATGGAGGCCCAACAAATCACAATCAGCCTAGGCAATAACTAGAGCAAGATATTTTAATGGGGAAAATTGCGACCCGCTCCATGAACATCATGTACATATAGCTCATTTCCATTTACTACTTGCAAAAAGTTATATTTAAATAGGATCACGTTCTCTAAACAAGACGTCTGTATAGTGTACATGTAAATTTCTACCGCCCATTACTACAGTGTATACCTGCCCTCGCTCACAAGAAGCGTAGATTACAAACACAAACTCTTGTAAGAATTAGCATAGAATGTAAGGCTTCTATACTATAATTTTAGATCATTCATGTTATTTTTTCTTGTGGGCCATGGTTGGAGTTATTTTTTCATAACTAATTAGAAACAATCAGGCGAAAATGGACGAAAACCCCCCTAATTCACTCTTCAAGAACATATCGACGTCATATTAGAGTCTGCTTTAAAACTACTAAAGACCATGCCAGTGAATAACCATTCGCTCACCCCAACATGTCCTGCGGACATTACGTAATGTAAGCGTAGATTACACGCTCAAACTCTTGTTTGAAATGAGCAGAAAATATACGGCCTATATTCTGGTAGTTAAGATCATTGTTTTAAGGCCTTGTTTTGCAGTTATTTTTCAATATCTGTGTAGATACATTCAGTTGAAAAATGGATTTTCTCCAGCCTAATTCTCTCTGCAAGAACCATCGATATCAAATTACAGTCTGCCTCTTAAACTATTACACGAGCGGTATTGGCGCGAATACTGCACCGCTGTCCGCTCGGTGCTGACTTCAGCATTTGTGATGGGTTTTCTCTCGTTCGTGTAATGTAAGCGTAGATTAGAAGCGCAAACAAGTTTTAGGGATGAGCATAGCATTAACGGCCTTTATACGGCATTTCAGATCATTGTTTGATAGAACATTATGTTGCAATTATTTTTTCAATACATGTGTAGATACAGTCATTTAGGAAATGGACTTAAACCAGCCAAATTCACTCTGCAAAAACACATCGATATTAAATTACAGTCTGCCTCTTAAACTATTACACGAGCGGAATTGGCGCGAATACTGCACCACTGTCCGCTCGGTGCTGACTTCAGCATTTGTGATGGGTTTTCTCTCGTTCATGTAATATAAGCGTAGATTAGAAGCGCAAACAATATTTAGGGATGAGCATAGCATTAACGGCCTTTATACGGCATTTCAGATCATTGTTTGATAGAACATTATGTTGCAATTATTTTTTCAATTCATGTGTAGATACAGTCATTTAGGAAATGGACTTAAACCAGCCAAATTCACTCTGCAAAAACATATCGATTTCAAATTAGTGTCTGCCTGTAAAACTACTAGCTGAATCGGTTTGGACATCTGAGTTTATAACACGCAGCTAGCTCGCGATAGCGACTGTAAATGCATCTACCAGTCGCTCAGTTTAAATTTTCGAAAAAGATGCATCAAACATATCATTTATTTATTCTCAAACGGCACGGGGAAATCTAATTCGGCATGGATAGCTCGATCGAGTATGAAGTCTACTTTCTGAGTATCGTATTTTCAGTCATCCACGGTGCAATGCGAAGATCCACGTGGAGAGGGAAGATGGGGAAATGGGATCTGAAATCGTTTGCTTTTTGTACACTCTCGTAGGGTTTGCGTGTATAAGAGCTCGCATCGTCAAGGACGGCTTGTGGTAGAACAGGGATCGATTCTGTATCTTGATCACGATTTAGCGTGAAAATCGTGGATCTCGCATTAGCGTGGATTTCCTACACTGATCATCGAGTTATACAGGTCATGTCTGACCCTTTGTGACCCTGTTGATGATGCTTTTCCAAATAGCTCTGTCTTGTGCCAGGCGATGAGCTGCAACTAGGGAGAGGCCTGTTAATTGTTTAATGCCATCTGTCCATCTCAGTTTCTGTCTGCCTTGTCTCCGACTACCTTCAATGCAACCTTGCATAATTATTTTTTCAATGTTATCATCCTGTCGTCTGCATATATGACCAAAATATTGCAATTTGCTACGATCTATCTTATTAACCACCGTAGTTTTTGCCCAATTCGATTAAATACGTATTCATTTGTCTTATGCTCCGTCCAGGATATTCTCAGCATCCTCCGCCAACACCACATCTCAAACGCTAATATTTTCTTC
>CALNVZ010002974.1:45032104-45053150 GCA_940671915.1 Paracentrotus lividus
CCCACGAATGAGACTTTCCACCTACAGGAAAAGCAAATTGTGAGTTATGTAGATATCGGATAAAGACATATTATTATGGTATACCGTATAAGATCCCTTTGGTAATTTTTATACATAATATATAACATAGGCTAGTACATGTAATTTAAACTTAGCTTTCTGAAGAGTCAAGTTGAACAAGCCATAAATCATTACATTATCAAATATGCGTATGGTCAATGAAACGTTGGTTTGCACATACCGAGCAAGATACGTTAGTTAATAGCTCCTTTCCAGTCACGTAATATAGTGGTGCACTTTACAGCGTATTGCTATCATGGCTGGTGTTTTTTCATGATTCTATGATTAGGTTTACAGCGGCGTAAATCCGTGTCGAGGAGTGGGGGGGATGAGCGAAAAATTTTGCCAACTTGTCGCGATTTTGTTTGACATACACAAGCACTAGTGTATACAAGGAACGTTTTTAATACCCATATTAGCATTAGAGAGGGTGCAGATAGAATTTGTCTTTGAAAAGTAATGCGAGCGCGAAGCGCGAGCCGAAAATTTTAAGCTAAAAATTTGAGATATTTGTGCATTAGGCTACAGATCCGATTTAGTATCAGCGAGCGCGAAGCGCGAGCCGAAAATTTTAAGCTGAAATTGAAAATATTTGTGCATTATAGATCCTATATAGTATCCACGAGCGCAAAAATAAGAAAATATATATATAGCGGAGGCGGCAGAACCGATTAGGAAGTGGGGGTCACGATGGAAAATGGCATTTTTTTTTCTGAAAAGGGGGACACTTTAGATCAGAGGCATAATTTTATACCTAAAGAGAAATGTATTCGGGAGAGGGAGGGGGTACGAAGAAAATTTGTCATTGAATGTATGCTTATAAGAATCTTATTGGCTGCCTTGATTACTGTTCATCTTAAAAATGATTGAAAAGGTAATGCGAGCGCGAAGCGCGAGTCGAAAATTTTAAGCTTATAATTGGAAATATTTCTATAGTTTTTATCTGATTTAGTATCAGCGAGCGTAAAAGCGCGAGCCGAAAATTTTGAGCTCAAAGTTTGATTTAATTGTACATGATATTCCCTTTTTAGTATCTATTTTGAAGATACAATTTTCATTTTACGTGCAGATGAAGCTTTGTTAAAGACCGTTGATAAAAACAAATCACAATCTTTGCTATGAAAATTTTTGAGACTGCAGGCCCCAAGCCCTCCATCAACCTAGTCCGTACACAACTACATTAATGTTTTTGATTGTCGAGAACACTCTTTTCAAAGGTTTGTCCCCAGACGAGGGCATTGGATCAAACCTTTTTATTTAGCCTACTGATTGTTACTTAGTGCGAGGTCGCATCGCGACCGAGCAAGAAAAATTTGGGGGTTTTGGAGTTAAAAAGAGGCACTTTGTAGTATTAAAAGAGCTATTTTAACCAATAACACAATTATGTAGTTATTTTTTTTTTCCATTTCTTTCTTGAAAACTGGGGGGATGTTTGTACAGGGCATCCCCCCCTCCTCAAAATCTGGGGGGATGTATCCCCCCATCCCCCCGGGATTTACGCCAGTGCTTAGAATGGGATACTAGAAATATTGCACGAAGTTTTCTGGTATATTCTGATATCCCATGAAGTATTATAACTCAGCTGCCCTGTTCGGTGGTCATTGCAGAATAAGAGAATGTTAGAAGAATGATACTATATTGGATGGCTTAGAATGGGATACTAGAAATATTGCAGGAAGTTTTCTGGTATATTCTGGTATCTCATTAAATAAAGCCATCTAATATAACCATTATTTATCTATGATTATTATTCAAAAGGCATAAACTGTGAAAAGCAGTAGTAACATTAGAATGTGCAAAAAGCATAATATTGCACAGCTAAAGCGCCCTATATAAAATGATAATCGGAATCCATTTCAAGGATTTGACGTTATAAAGGTCGACATGACTTGACTCTTATTTCCTTACTGATATAACCAGAGTCCTGAGAAAGCTAAATTTAGCCTTGAAGAGGCAAATTTATAAAGTACAAGTTTTCATCTGAAAAAGTAGTCTAGGACTTTTTGTTTGAAAAAGGGCTTCTATTGCAATTCAAAATTATACTCAGGGTTTTACATAGGATTTAACAAAAATCTTGGAGCTCCAAGCAAGAACTGAATATTATTGTACACAGTATTATTGTTTGATATATCGGAATTTACAAAATTAAAAGTAAATATGAATCATGATATCGATGTTAACTTACTCGCCATATTCTCGCACTGCGTTCCGGAAAAGCCAGACTGGCAGCTATTTGGGGCAGAAAAATAATGCAACCGAAAGATGAGAATTATTAAACATTCATATCAAGATCAAATGGGCATAAAGAAGTGATAACATGCTTTATATATTTACAAATGTGCTTTATAAGCGGGAAGGGCTCGTTTTTCAATTAAATAGGTAAATTTGTCTGCGATTATGAATGTTTTTCTTCAACATTATTGAAGTTGGTCTGGGGATTTCAATTTTGTTTTGTTTTATTTGTGTGCAGTGGCGGATCAAGGCGGGGGCGCAAGGGAGGCCCCCTATAATTTGAAAACCACTCATTGACTGTACATGTTAGAATAAGAAAAATTCGGCGGCGGCCCACCTATCGGGCCTGGCGCCCTCCGTCGTCACATTTTCGCCCCCCCCCCTCCTCCCAAATCCTGAAATCCTGTATCGCCGCCACTGGTTGTTTTTAGAATGGGTCATTAACCAATTGCAAACCGCATGTGGTATAAATATAATGTCAATGCTATACAAGCATTATGTTATAAATGTCATTATATTGCTGAATAAAACCAACAATAAGTCGCAAAATAGAACAACAGAGGAAAATGCAGATAAGCACGTTTCATGTGAATTCATTGATAACTTGCTATGTAGATTATTTATACTCGAGTAAACTACAAGTGTTAAGTATCATTGGAAAGTTTAGTATACTTGGTTTTAGGTAATACATAAATCCAAAATATGAATTCTTGCTACTTATCAGTGATTTTGAGCCGGAGGGTCATAGTTATGATGAAAAGAATAAGATTTCTACCTGCATTCGAAGGCATACGTGTCCATGTTGGTGACGTCACAAGTTCCTCCATTGCTGCAATAGCCAGCTGGACAAACCTCTGATTTGGTGAGAAAATATTAGAAAGAAAATATGAATGTCTCGACAGACATTTTATTTTGAATAGAAACTGGTTGTTCATAAATTTAACATATGTGTTTTTAGTTACTCCATTGTTGTGAACTTTCAGGATTTTCAGTTTTTCTTGATTTCGCCTTGATAAGAACAATATTTTTAGCTGTTTATGTGGTATCCGTACAATCACTTAAGGTCATGTGTCACATATTGGGGTATAGTAAAAGGGTGGAGGTGTTACATTTTGGAGGGAAAATTGTCACAGTTTTTGCATAGCAGGAAAACAAAGTACAGCCATGAGCTGTACAATGTCTCAAATTGTAGGTAATTTATCAGGCTACATATCTGTGAAGTTTCAGCTTTGTCCTAATCATAGTTTTAATACAAAGTTAACTTGAGTGGTGTAGCGTAGGAAGGGGAGGATCCTACGGTGGAGGATCCTACGGTGGAGGCACGTGTTAAAGCATAGGGAATTCCCATTTTTGTTACATTCTTACTCTTTGTTGCATTATATATTTGTATCCAAATGGTCTTATAGGTTGAGTGATATATCAATCTCTTTGGAATTTATCTGGTTTTTATAAATGTGAAGTAGATTTTTCCAAGGGTCACTTAATCAATAATTAATCAATTAAAACAAAATTCATGCACGCACGCCTCATAGACAATGCATTGCAGGCATCAAAAATTGAAACATGCCATTTCATAACAATAATTGTGTTTTTTTCATCCATTTTCTTTGCATGTACTAGATAAGCAATCGATTGGAAACATATTTCTTGCAATAAAAGTTGTTCACGTTGTAATTCAAAAGTATAAGACAGGATTTCTGCCATTTTTAAACTACTTTTTCTTCTTTTCTATACACTCTGTAGCGCGGTTGGAAGGAAAAATTTTGCATTACAAGTTTTTATTTTTCAGAAGCACAGGGTCTTATTAACACAGTCTAAGTTGATTTGTTTCATTGAATACAAACAATAAGAAATTACTCGCCATTGAAATTGTGAACATTTTAAAACAGTTTTTCTTGTTACACCATGTATAGCTTTCATGACACACCCTTTACAGGCAAAAGAATATTTTCATCATCTTCCCTACCATCTGAGCTTTCAAGATATATATATAATTTTATACAGGCTTGACTGACCATTAAGATACTAGAGATGTTTGTTTGTGACAATGTATATTTCTACAAATGTTTTGACATGTAACGCATTTTGCACCCAATTCATGACACATGGCCTTAACATTTAACATTTAATCATACTGGGATGAACCATGTTCCGAATGTGCATGTCAAAACTTACCAACAGTATCACCTACACCACCGATAAGGGTGAGAAAAAGATCGGTTTGAGCGAGCTCCCGAGACGAGTCTTGAACCGTTGCATTAAAAGCCTGCTCTATGTCGTTTAGGGTGACCGTAGAAGCCCCGTCAAATGTTAGCGAGTATGGGACTATGACGCTACCTTGTCGGAGTGGGAGGATCTGAGACATTCGAAAGAGATGCATACTCCCAAACGTAGAATCGAACTAATCGGATAATAGAGGAAGAGAGAGAAGTATATTCAGTCATTTAATAAATATCATATCTTTAACAGTTTCATTTAATGTTGATGGACATTTTAATAATCATTCCCCAAAACATTCCACAGATGAGATGATGATATATAGAGAGAGTAAGGTTGTCCAGGGTAAGGCAGTCCGGCAGTAAGTTTGTCCGGGAGTAAGGTATCCGGGAGTAAGGTATCCGGGATTAAGGTTACCAGGGAGTAAGGTTATCCGGGAGTAAGGTTATCAGGTAGTAAGGTTATCCGGGAGTAAGGTTATTAGGTAGTAAGGTTATCCGGCAGTAAGGTTATCCGGCAGTAAGCATCCACAAAATTAAACTTTTGATCCAAATGCAAATTGAAAAAAAGGCAAAATATATTCACCTCCAAATTTTCGACTGAACACTTCAGTCTTCTTCAGGGAAATGACCCGTCTGATCACCACTGCCGGAAGGGACATAGCGGCGAAGAATCGGGTCATAAACTCTGGGAAGTTTGTATCGGCCCCCGTCACGATTCAGCGATGGTTGGTGCGCCCTTACGTAGATGGCTTCCTTCACTCCTCTCTCAAACCATCTGTCCTCCCTGTCTAAGATCTCAACCTTGTCAAGATCCACGGTATGTCCCGGCGACTCAATGTGGATGTGCTGCGAGACTTCCGACGAGACAGAGCTGGGGCGACGATGTTCCAAAAATCTAGTCTTCAGGGAACGTTCTGTTTCCCCTATGTAGGATTCTTTACAAACACCACTTGAAGTTTTTCCTTGGCAGGGAATCCTATATATTACACCAGTAAGGTTCTTCTTTTCAGTCTTGTCCTTAGGAGCTACAAGGAATTGCTTCAAAGTTCTAGTAGGTTTGAAGCATACTCTAAATCCATGTTGACGAAAGTTCCGTTTTAAAGCTTCAGATAGACCCTTGAGGTAAGGTAAAACGACTAGTCCTTTCGACGTGGATGACGTTCTATCTGAAGACTTATCCTTGTCCTTTGGGTTGCGAACTCTATCAATGGCCCACTTCGGGTATCCACACTTCGAGAGAGCCTTGGAGACAGTTCTTGTCTCTTCGTCGATGGCCTCTTGTTCCGTGACTACGGTTTCCGCTCGATGGAACAAAGTGTGGATCACACCCAACTTATGTTCTAGTGGATGATTAGATTGAAAGTTCAAGTATTGGTCCGTATGTGTGGCTTTGCGAAAGACCTTGACCTTGAGTGAACCGTCAGCTTGGATGATGGTCAAAGTATCCAGAAATTCGAGTGATTTGTCCTGCTCTTCCTCAGTGGTGAACTTAATATCAGGATCAACGGAGTTAAGATGAGCAGTAAATCCTAGAGAGTGTTCCTTCTTCAGTTTAGTGTAGGTGTCGTCAACATAGCGATACCTCCACACTGGTGGATGTGGAGCGGAATTAATCGCTAGTTGTTCAAAGTGTTCCATGTAAAGATTGCATACAATGGGGAGACTGGTGAACCCATTGCTGCTCCATGAATCTGTAAGTAATAAACGCCATTGTACACAAAATATGTACACCGTAGACAAACATCCAGAAGTCGAATTATTTGGTCCGGTGACAATTTGGTGCGTTCATTCAAAGAAGTGTCTTGCTCTAACCTGGATCGAATCACTATCAAAGCTTTGTCGACAGGAACAGAAGTGAACAAGGCAGTAACATCATATGATCTTAGTTCTTCGTCATCGTTAACATGTTCATGCTTTATATTTTCGACAAATGATTGAGAGTTTGGGACATGATGACAAGAATTTCCTACTAACGGCGAAAGGATGTTCGCTAATAGTTTAGCACAGTTATAAGTATAGTGATCTGTCCTAGAACAGGTTTGTTGACCTGAATATCATCTCTAGGCAGTGTCTTTCCAAGTAATTCTATCATAAGCCAATCTCTTCAATTGTGCATAACCACCTGCCCCACAATTGATCATTATATCGTCCAAGAAAGCTTCCAAGTTATAAGTAATGGATCCAATACTACTTACTATTGGCCGAAGAGGAGTGCCAGCTTTATGCACCTTCGGAAGTCCATAAAACTTAGGAGGGGTCTCTGTCGTTGGATAGAGAAGGAAGCCATCTACATAAGGGCGCACCAACCATCGCTGAATCGTGACGGGGGCCGATACAAACTTCCCAGAGTTTATGACCCGATTCTTCGCCGCTACGTCACTTCCGGCAGTGGTGATCAGACGGGTCATTTCCCTGAAGAAGACTGAAGTGTTCAGTCGAAAATTTGGAGGTGAATATATTTTGCCTTTTTTTCAATTTGCATTTGGATCAAAAGTTTAATTTTGTGGATTTATCACCAATGCAGTTTAACTTTCATTCGATTGGCAGTAAGCATGGTAAGTTTGTCCGCGAGTAAGGTTATCCGGGAGTAAGGTTATCTAGGATTAAGGTTACCAGGGAGAAAGGTTATCCGTGAGTAAGTTTGTCCAGGAGTAAGGTTAACAGGCAGTAAGGTTATCCGGCAGTAAGTTTGTCCGGGAGTAAGGTTATCCGGGATTAAGGTTATCAGGGAGTAAGGTTGTCTAGGAATAAGGTTGCCCAAGAGTAAGGTTGTGTGGGGAAATGTCATAGGGGGCCTGTTATGATCGGTGATGTCGCACGACGCATAATGTCACAATCTGGTCACAAAAACGCATTATTTACGTCAACATTTGACGTCATCATCCAGAAGTCGTGACTGGGATTCAAATCTTTTTCGGTCCCATTTTTATCATTTTATGGACCTTTTTAGAGAAAATTTCTGAAAGCATTTTAATTGTTTAAATTGTGAGAAAGAAGATCAGATTGCAATGATTGGATTTTTTCTATAGGCCTACTACTCACATAACTGTAGATTGTTTGTAGAAGTGATTGATAACTTGCACTATTAGGATCCGAGCAGCACGATGTGAAATCTACTGCGTCCATCCCTGGAACTATACTCCTAAGTGTGAACAATCCGTTGAATTCTCGTACCGCTACAAAGTAAAAATATCAAACAAGTTAAAATGCTAAACTTTATGATTTTAATACCATGATTATTAACTAAATAAAGCAATGACCCGTCAAAAGATTTTGTTTTCTCTTTAACCTCAACAAAGTAACTTTATTGGTCAATATAACTTTCTTTTTTCTTTTCTTTCCAAGTGAACAAATAATTAAAATTAAATCAATTTCATAAACAAATAAGATAGCAATTCATTGTGAATGGTGACTTAAACTTTTCCAAAATGATAGTTTGTTATTATAGCAAAATCATCATCACCAAAATTCGCAATCATCAATGCTAGCATCAAATTAGACGCTAAAATTTGATTGTTTTTTTTTTTCCACACTGGTGTTGTTTGAAATTCAACATTCAGTTCAGTTCAGTTCAGTTTTTATTTACATATTCCAATCAAACAATAAAAACAACAATTATATGTCATTTCAATACTATACATTATTTGATAAATCATAAAACGAATTTCATCAGTAGCATAAGAAAGAAAGAAATGTGAAGGAGCCTAAGTTAAAAGCTAAGCTTGTTACATTATAGGCTCCTTTGTGAAAATGATGTATAAAAATACATAAAGAAATAAATAAATACAGAGATATATAAATAAGAGTAACTGAAGAATGTGCATTAATATATCTTTTTTTACATTGAACTACCTATCTGTACGCAATGGCAATAGTGAGGCGTACCGGGACGATGTCATCATTACTTTGATGTGTAGTGACGACATCGTCTCGGCACTACATTATAATCATACATTATACTTATGCTAGATATATACTTTTAGGAGTGTTGATGGTTTATTTGTTTTTCTTTAGTATAATCGCGTCATATTTAAGAGAATCTGTCTGTCTTGTTGGCTCCCTCCAAAATTCCAATGCAATCTGCTTATGTCAATGTCCATTTTCATTATTGTTGTTCTATTTTTGGGCGTTATGTACGGGTAAATTTATTAGTATGTTTAGATCATTCATGTACTTGTAATTATTGTTTTAGTCAAACTAATAAGTATTATCTCAATGTTAATTTCAGAATGAGATATTTCACCTACTTAAATCGAAGCTGTCTGGTACAATCACATTCGCACTGTCGAAGCTAACTCGGTTACCAAGCGCATTGTAAAAGATATTACTGATTTCTTCTTCGTTGTAATGTGAATCTGGGGAGAAGAATAGGGTAAAACTGGCGCGGAGGTTCCCTGACCCGGTCACGGAGTTTGGTACGAGTACGTCCACAAAATCGACAGGAGCAAGACTTGTTCCCCTCAGCAGGTCCGCCAACTATAATTGATATATTTTAGAAAATAAAATTGATTAATAGTACATATCTATCAAGAATACAAGGATCGGATATAAACATGAAACTTGCAAAGTCTGTTTTATATCTGGTTCCCGACAAGTTAGGCCTTCCTTACGAATCTTGACAAAGTCTAGAACTCCAGAGATTCGTACGAAATATCTTTTAAAATTTGATCAAGTTCGAACTAAAACTTATAGTAATTCGTGATTGTGGTTGACATTAGGTTGTTTGGAAGTATATATATCTATTGAAGCAATTTTCTAAGAAAATATTACAAACTTTTCAAGTTAATGTCAATAACTTAAAATCGGTTTCGGATAAAAAAAAAAAATGATACAGTCTTCTTTTATCGAAAAAATATTAATAACAAAAAGAAATCTTACATCCATCTCCAATGATTCTCTGGCTGTCTCCTCGTCGACAAAGTTTCCATTCCCCCGAATAGAATCGAGGGTGACCACACCTCTAATACTTATCAAATCTGCGTAAAAATATCAGAAAAAAAAAGAAAGAAAGAAAAGGATTATCAAATGATTACAATTCTTCGTGAAGAAGTCTTAATTGGAGCAATGGATCAAACAGTGTTCGTATAACAACAATAACATTATCAGAGAAATGTGTAGGTAGGGACCCAGCCTTAGTTAAGCATTTAAAAGTATTGGCTAATGCACAAAAATTAGCCGCTATTGTTCCTAGACAATTGACCTGCACAATCTTTACAAATAGCGAATCTTTGATCCGCAAGTTGTAAGGGTATTGGGTATTGGGACTGAACTGAACCTATCGTGGCAGGTTTAGGCACAAACCTGTTGTCCGCACTGTGACGGTGAAAGTACAGGTATTCAGGGAAGGGTTTCCCGATGGATCCGTAGCCGAGTACTCCACGGGTGTCGTTTGTCCAATATTGAAGAGCGATCCCGAGGCCGGGTTACTTGTCAGGATCACGGATCCAGAGTTATCTGATGCGGTAGCCTCAGTAGTCCATGTCACTGGGGTTTGTACCCGTTGAGGAAGGGCGTAGGCAATGATGTTATCGGGACAGCTTATGATGACAGGTGGCTCCGGATCTGGTAAAAACATACTTAAAGAATTAATTTGGTAGTGGCCATATGAGGTTCAATATATTCAAGTTTTATTACTCTAAAGATGGAATAGCTGAAGGGAAATTGTACTTACGCTATACTCAAATATGTTTCTTGAAACCTTGCCTCTCTAAAATCACTCCACATCTACTTTGGATAAGCATTGATGTTCTGTATCACATTTTGTTACGTCATACGTCGTACGTGTATGTTGCAGCATAATTATAATGATGTTCATCTTATTAAATCAGATATTATTAGTCATAAAAACCTAGAGATATCATGAACACAACTTGCATTGAGTCTGCTTCTTCTATTCTCTCATTGTTCTGTTTGATTGTATCATTCTGTTAACAATTTATGTTTGCTTCTTAGATGAATTAGAATCTGAATACACGAAGTACATATATATAACACAAAACATCAATACATAAATCGGTTAGTTTAAAGTGGATTGGTGAGCTTTAAGTAGATGTTGGTTGATCGAGTAAGCGGGTTATTCTCCCCCTTTTTAATTAGAAGGGGAGTTCCATCCAATCCTTCTTCTTCTTCTTCTTCCGTTGCAAGTGCAGTCCTCTGGATCGAGTATTGTCGCACTTTTGTGCGGTGCTGTGAGCTAGTGTGCCATGTTTCATATCTGAGTCTCCAAATCAATTTCTCCTGATATGACCCATATATACTAAAAAGTGTTTGTGTGCAAGTAAAAACAGCTCCCCCTGCTGATAATTCTGTCGCAACGATTGCTCTACCAGCCGTGTTTTAAACAGCTCCAGTGATGAGGCTGTTGTCAAGATGGTAGGGAGCTTGTTCCAGAGGCAGATGGTACTTGGAAAGAATCCTTACCTGTAACTTCTACCGTAAACTGGCACATGGCCATATTGCCGCTGCTATCCACAGCCTGGTATATTACATCATGCATCCCTATAGATAGCTCATCACCAGGATTAATGTTAGACGTCACAGGCACGTCACCATCCGCAGTATCAGAGGCCGTGATGGTACCCCATGTGACGATAGCAGAGGATTGTCCTGTTGGAGTGCTGAATACCAATGGACCAGTCGGACAGTTGGCAAATGTAGGAATATCCGCGTCAACTGTAGAAAGAAATGGTAAGATTGTATATTTCAGGTTTATTTAGTTATTTATATTTATTTGTTTTATT
Source organism: Paracentrotus lividus (assembly GCA_940671915.1). Taxonomy (NCBI): domain Eukaryota; kingdom Metazoa; phylum Echinodermata; class Echinoidea; order Camarodonta; family Echinidae; genus Paracentrotus; species Paracentrotus lividus. The sequence goes on from CALNVZ010002974.1 coordinate 45,043,356, forward strand.
TACCCAGGGTAGCCTGATCAGTGGTTGAACACTGTTGTCAACCAGGGCCCAGGTATAGAACATCCGCTGCAAACTCTTGTTTTAATGATAACTTTTATTAATTTTGTATTCAGAATTTTCTTTGCTACTTTTTTTTTTATATGATATATTGCTGATAAGTTTCTTTCGTTGTTCAAATTCATTTGTTTTCAGTTTATACGAGCAATCTGTTTTGACATTCGACTTTCTTTTTTGTTTTTGTTTTTATTTGTTTGACATACTGTTTAAATACCCAAGGTTATTAATCTCTTCTTAACTATCATTTGAATTGTATACTAGTAATTTGTAAAGTAAATATCAATTTTTTTGAAAGATTACCTTCTAAATTCAGGTTTTACAATTGGCGGAGTAAGGGATAACAGAACATGTACTTTTGCAGCATTAGAGCTTGAAAGTTCGCCAAAGGCAAAATAACAATTTTGGATGAAAAAAAACCTAAATAAATAAATAAATAAATGCTGCAGCATCTAGAATGGTGCCGGGACAACTACTCCCTGGACAGTTATCCCCCGGACAACTACCCTGCCAACAAAAAAAAAAATACTCCCTAGCTCTACATCTTACACTAACCCTATTTCTAGGGGTTAGTTGTCCCGGGAATTGTCAAGGCGGTAGTTGTCTGATAAGATCTAGGATCAGAGGCGTCGGAAGGATTGAAAGAAGGAAAGAAAGTATGGATTGGATGTGCAAGCCATTGCGTGTCCACAATGGCCAGCCACTCCAATGCTTTGTTTCCGAGAATCTTCGGAAACCTCTGTCGAGGTTCACCATAGTTCCACTAAGAATACCTGTAACTGTCACAAGAAATTGGCAGGTGCCCTGGTTGCCCGCGGTGTCCTCTGCGCTGTAGATGACGGTGTAGGTCCCACCAGCAAACAGTTGAGATGATCTTGGCGTGGTGATTTTTATTGGAGTCTCGCCTGAGTTGTCAGAGACGGAGGGTGCAGGCCAGCTAACCGTCGCAGAATTGGTGCCTGGATCGGCCGGTGTAGTCATATCGGATGGGCATGGAGTCCACACTGGGGGCTCAGTATCTGTTAACACCACATGCAAAAACATTATTACTTCTGTATGGATTTCAAATATGCAGAGATGGACCTAAGAAACTGGGTCACAAAGCCAAAAATGTTTACATGCATGATGACTGTATGCAAGTCAGGAGCTGATCCAGAGGGGGGGGGGGGGGGAGAATAAAACAAGTAATATTTGTTTTTTTCTGTCAAGTTTAAACTATCTCCGATCAATTTCACATTTCTTACAAGCACTTTCGTCCGAAAAGTGATCGCGATTGAAAATCTAAACCTTAATTCAATTGACCGATAGCTCCGCTCCATGTTTATTATTGAATGAACATAAACGAATTCCATTGCAAAGAGTTTAAAATTGACCGGGAAAACCTATACTAATAATTTTTAAAATGGTAATGGTAAAAAAGCGGGGATAAAGGATGACTGACCAGACTGACCAACTGAACCCCACCGCTATGTCAGATGACATTCTTGATGGCCGAAAACCGACAAAAAAAATTAACGCCTTCCACTCCCCCTCTCCCGCCTATTGCTCGGCCAGCGTGACGTAAACAAACTTTGTTGTACCATTTTCCGGGATTTGGGTGGGACGGAGCTCCGCGGAGGTCAGTCTTATTTTCAAACAAATAAACCCCTCAGAAAAATTAATATCCTATGATGTTATGCCAATTTTGTAATTATTATCAAAATAAATATAGTTACATTAAAATTCATTAAAAAAAACCTAACAATAATAGCCCTATTACTGCCAAACATGACATACCATTAGCGACAACTTGAAAGGTGCAAGATCGAACGTTCCCTCGTTTATCTTCCACAGTGTAGGTCACCATCATTGGAGAATTGAGATCCACCTGGAGTGGGTTGACTTCCGTACTGTTTTGCTAAAGAGACATAACATCGATATGGTTGAAAGGATTGATAATTAAATCATCAGTTTCGATTTTTATAAAAAATAATGGACTGTTATAGAGTACCGAAGTGTGATGTCACAACGGTGGTGTTGTCATGGTTGCTGGTTCTATACAATCTTGTGTTGAACAATAGCAAGATGATCGCACCGAAACCTGTTTGTGTATGTGCCCGAGTCTAGCCCGTTGCTGGACCGCATTTAGGCTAAACCTCATGCACGGGCTTTTTGTTTAGAACCAGTAACTGGGACTCTGTGCGATTATGACGTCAACATTTCGGTACTCTATAGGCGTAAACAAGTTGACGATGTTAATGCTTCCAGCTTCCAGACAACAGTTTGATCCGGAGAAAGAGGTAAGGATGGGTGGGGATGTTTTTTTGTAAATTCTGCAGCTCAACTTTTAAATTAATAACTTTAGATCTAACTTAGATCTGGGGGCGTTTCATGAAAGGACTTGTCGGACGTTTTATCCGAGAAGTCCCATTTCATCCGACACTTACCATAGTAATAATCCTTTTCGGCCAATCAAAATCAAATAAAGATGTCAGATCTGACAACATGTCAGACAATAAATGCTGATGAAACGCCCCATGGTGGGCGAGTACATATCGGCTCTGCGTAATTCATCGGTACTCGGGAAGTGGTTATACGTCAAACATTCTCCAAAATTTAGTAAGAAAAGAAGATATATGAAACAAATATAGCAAGCATTTAGTTCAAAAGTTTAGTAAAAGTAATGTTTCTTCGCCTCGGAGGGACTGGCAAGTTATTATCTCGCCCCTTGGAAAATAGTAACATGCCAGTCTCTCCTGATCCTCAAGACAAATTATTTTCCACTATATTCTCTTACAGCTATATTTGATAAATATACCACGAAACCTTAACTAAAGAGTTCGAAAATAATTGAACTGAAGCCTGATAGAAGTAACATATTAAAAACTAACTTGATTGTAATAATTACCATGAATATTGTATCGTCTGTCACTGATATCTCGTCCAACCACCATACTATAGAAAATGCTTGACCCGGAACCGTGTCATTGAGTATCATTGAGGGGCAGACTAGCATCGGAGCAGGATCCACTGGTGTTCCATATGTCAAGAGAGAGGGAGAGAGAGCGAGAGAGAGAGAGAGAGGGGGTGGGGGGGGGGCAAATATAAAAAAAAAACACGTAATACAGGTTTTACCGGTCAAGTTCACACTATCTACGTTCAATTTGACACCTTCAGTCAATTTCACCCGAAATGTGATCGCGATTAAAAATCTGCAATCAAATTCGTTTTTGAACAGCAAAAATAAAAATCGTTCAATCAAATTGCAAATTGCGCCGATCAATTTGATTTTGTTAGCAGTAGTTTTTTTTAATGATCGCTCAGATTTGTCCATTCATGCACATTGACGAAATTCATTGCATTAAAAAAGTTTTGATTGCACAAAACCGAAAGTAAGAGTTCACAACGAATATGTGAGAACAAAAACGAAATCGCTTGCTCTAATTGTTAATTTAAATGAACGTTTGCGACGCTCGACCAGGTATAATTCAAGGAACCTTAATAACGAATTCGATTGCAAAGCGTTCGAAATTGACCGAGAAAATCAATATTACTAGTACCATTAAACTTTTAGGTAATAGGAGATCGCTGTACTTTTTTATCTCATACCTGCATCGAAATTTTGCTTGACTTAATTTTACATTATCATTATTATGTTATGTATAATTATGATGCTAGCAATAGTAATCGTGATTAAGATTTCGTTTATTTTGTTTATTTTCACCTTCAAGGTGATAATTTACACGATACGGTGAAAGACAATGTTGTGTTAGGCTTAATGATACGTGAAGGGTCAGGGAAAGGGTAAAGGGTGGAGATATAAAATGGTTATAAAAAAAAATGTTCACATAGCGGTACCCATTTACCTCCTCTGGTTGGAGTGTTACGTAACTATGTTTATGAGTATTTTGACAAAAGTGTTGTTTTTTGTGAAGTAATAGAAGAAGGGGAAGGAGGAGGAGGAGTATCGTAGCGTTACGGGATGGGATCGTAGCCTTACCTGTCACGGTCACCGTGAATGTACAATCTACGGCCCGATTGCCGGCCTCATCTACGGCCTCGATCACCACCGGGTTAACAGAGTTAGCTTCAAACATTTCTCCGGACTCGTGACTGGTGTCGACCTGGAACATTCCAGAATTATCGGTGATCACCGGGAATTCCCATGGCACTGCCAAAGAGCTCACCATTTCAGCAACGAACATGTTGATATCTACGGGACAGTTCATTATTACGGGTCCTTCGCTGTCAACTATATATAAAGTAGGATTAAAAATCGATATGATTACATAATTATATACACTCTAAAAACTGAAGTGCTATTTTGAGGACTTTTAAAAGAGCTCACATAGTGCCTGCATTCAAAGTGCTGTTGGAATGCACTCAAAGTGCCGTTTAAGCGGAATTTGATGCACTTCAATTTTTAGTGTGTACTTTTACGAGATTAGAGGTTAAATTACTAATGTAAAATAAAAGTGACAATGGTAGCGAATGTTCTTTTTTTTCTTCTTCATAAAGTAGAGATGTGCGTCCCTTGCGCTCACGCCTGGATCTTCACCAGTTTCTTTGCACCGGTGCACCGGTGCAAAGAAACTGGTGAAGAAAATAATCTAGTTGATGGATGCGGTGATCGAGGACTATGACGATGATAATATTGACGATAAAATTCTTTACCATTAATTATGACGTAAAATGTGCATATGTCTTGTTGGCCGACCAAGTCCGTTGCCGTGTAGTTGACCTTTGTTTGAACTCCGGAGGGGAACTCGTCCCCGGGTACGTGCGATGAAATGAAAGTGTCCACTTGGAAGTTATCCGTAGCGTTGGGCGGGGTCCAGGTGATCATTACGTTGGTAACGCTAGGCCCCACCCATCGAGTGATATTATTTGGACAACCCGTAATGACTGGAGCCTCAGTGTCTTCCGTCACTATTAAAAAAGAAAGAAAGAAAAAGATAAAAATAGAAATAATAAATAAAGTTCATAATATGAATAATATTGGATTAATTGTATAGCTCACTCAGAAAACGTCAAATTTAGAATGATAAGCCTTGAATATATTTTTGTTGTTGTTGAATAGTTTGTTCACTATTTCACACGTCAGTAAGCATATACATTCTAATTTCACGACTTAAGATTCTGTATATCTCGACCGATTTCATATTCAGTATTATTCTCTTAATTTACTCATCCCTTTGATGTTACCAAGTCTGTGATATATCTGATATATCACTAATAAATATACATATAATTATATTTTTTTAACATGTGGGCCTAAACGTGAGGATTTGAAATAAAGTGGGTGAAAGTTTACGATTCGTGATTCCAACTATTAATGTCCGAAACAAGTCAATAAAGTCAATGACTGAAATAAAATTAATTCGTGTATGTTTACCATTGACTGTTACACTTATAATGCATTGAAAGATGTTATATGACTTGTCTGTTGCCACATAAAGAACTTCAGTGGTACCAGGTCCGAATGCATTCCCCGAATCTTTGGTCTGTGTCACCGTGATATCAGTCCCGTCGACTGCATCGACGAAATTCGGCTCCACCCAAGTGACTGCCATTTCTGATGTCCCAGGCGGAGCGTCCTGCACGACTTCCGAACCGCATTCGATGTTGTTATCAACCACCGGAGCAACCGCATCGGGTGATTCTATATTTCCGAAAGAATATAAATAGAGAATAAAAATTTATAAATTGGAATTATAAATCGAAATACGAACTTACTATATAAAAATTTCATTTTACCGCCTAATGATGATGATGAGTGTACCTCGCCGAACCGTTGCGATTTTATTATAATTTTTTTTTTTTTTTATAAAAGTGAGTTAGGATTTCGATTTATAATACCACCTTGTTATGATGTCAGACCAAACGCTTCGTTATATTCATGACTTTAATTAACATAAAGGTGAATTGTCACTCCCAGAATTAAGTAAATCATCTTGGCACGTCAAGGTAGGGCCTACATGGTTCAAATGACGGCTATACTTCTCTAATTTCCTCTGTCAACTCCAGCGGTCTACACACTTGTCACATTCGCATTTTTGTCACTCGGAACCGTAAGGCAAATAGGTCCAGCTAGGAAGAAATAATATTCGGCTTTCTCAAGGATATAATAACATCAATAATGCTAATTCCAAAACTAATACTTATTGAAGAAGAACAAAACTTATTGAGCCCCTTCTCACAGACACTCGGCCAAAGCATTTGTCGTCGGTGTATACAGGTATATAAAGTGACATACGTGTTACGGAGACAAAGAAACGGCACTTTGAGCTGGCACCAGTTGTATCTCTAAAGGTGTATGTAACTCTGGTTGTACCAACGGAAAACATGTAGGAGCGATTAAAGTCACTGGACACATCCACAGCGCTGCCTGTCGGGGATGTTGCAGTGGGTTCTTGGAGCCATAATTCAGAAACGGTTGTAGTGGTGATACCTAAGGGTATCATCTTGTTAATATTAGATGGACAGTTGGTGACCTCCGGTGAGCCATCCCCTGCAAGAAGAAGGGAAAAAGAAGGTCCGAACTGTAAATCGATGATTATAGATTCATTACAAATATATACCAACACCATAGCACTGCCACTTCAGATACCAATGCAAAACCAATAAAAAAAAAAATAACTATACCAATACAATACCAAATAACAGTACAACTAATACCAATACAAACCAATAGCTAAACCAATACCAATACCAAATAACACGCACTACCAATACAAATCCCAATACCAATACCAAATACCGATACCACTCCCAAAACAAAACCAATACCAATACCTCTACCAAAACCAGTACCAATATCAATACAAATACCAAATACGAATACCAGTCTCAATAAATTTGTATTGAACTCAGTGCCCAACACTACCTTTGTATTTTTTGTGCTTTAAGTGCATATGTAATTCTCTTCTTTTGTTTCCTTTCCTTCTTGTTGTAAGCGCATAGGGACATGCTTTTAGCAATGTGGTATGCGCTATAAAGAACTGATTATTATTATTATACCAAAACCAAGCGAACACCAATACCAACACCAATATACATACCAATACCAATAGCAATACCGCTACAATGCCAATACAAAACCTATACCATTACCAATAACAATCCTTTTTTCTGTAGGTTTTTTTTTAAAAGCATGTCGTGTTTTGTCCGTGCGCCACAAAATGATCAGCAATACACAACGTACAAGTGTATTAGTGTATTGCCATTAAAGAATTATTTTTGCAGATTCAAGCAAGTATTTAAAGTTAGTCAGCGCTTTAATATTGATTATCTATTATGACACACTTGAATTAATTTGCTTACGACACTACAGTGAGATTGAAGGAGCAACTGGGCTGTTCCCGCTACGATCCACAGCAGTATAAGTGATCTCAGTCGACACGTTGAAGGGAAGTAACCCCCTGGTCTGTGTGTGGAACTCAGAAGGACACTTCCAGAATTGTCTGAAGCCATAGGTACTCTCCATGTAGCCACTGCAGAGTTGTTCACATCTAGGCTGTGGGCATGTCAGCTGAGGCGGTGTTCATCTGTCACATAATGTGTATCCGGGGGAGAGAGGATTAAAGAGAGATAAAGAGAAGGGGGAGCAGAGTACAGTGAAAGAAAAATAGCAACAATAGAGTTAGATTTGATACCATAATAAGTTATCGTACATTGAAAATATTTGCATTAATCTTAATTTCGGTTTAGCCTATTCTGTACATTTTTATTTGATTTTGGTCCCAGATACTTTTTTCTTTATCAAAGTTGTATTCTCGATAGACCAGTTTACTAACATATACAAATTTTATGCATACTTTCTGCTGGCAACATAGTAACAGGTATTTAAACAACCTGTAATAAAGAATGAACCAATAAACATGATACATGGAATCCAGTTTGCATACATTAGTTGTTGCTATGTCAGGCAATTTTCTGGTAAGCTTTCAGGTTGTCAAGAGCAACCTTGTATAAAAAGTATGCATACAATTTAAACATGTTAGTAACTGTATAGCGATTTATGCTATTGTGAACTCTCATTTTGATTATTTGTATGCCAACAGTGATAGCCTGCTTAGAGCACACAGTTTATTTCACAATAAACCGGGAGAGGAGTTTTGAAGCAACAACAAAAAAAAAAAAAAAAAATGTCAAAAACTCACAAATTTACATTTCTCAACCCAATATGTGTCAACACTGTGATGAGCAATATTCGTGTCGATTCTCTTCAAGACCACAGTGTGCTACGTAGTGTATATGAGTCGGTACTTCAACCACAGTAACAGTTCTTCACAGTGGTTTCACGATGTACATGGTTGTGTGGGCCTTCAATGTGATCACAGTACGTTCACGATGTACATGGTTGTGTGGGCCTTCAATGTGATCACAGTACGTTCACGATGTACATGGTTGTGTGGGCCTTCGATGTGATCACAGTAAGTTCACGATGTACATAAATTTATGTGAGCCTACATTATGTTCACAGTTTATGCACAGTGTGTTCATGAGATACATGCATGTTTTTATAGTTTATTCACAGTGTGGTTAAAGAGTATTTGTCTATGTTCACAGTGTGTATTTACAGCGCATTAGCACTATGGTCCACATTGTGAATTATATTAACATTGTGTTTACAGATTATTTGCAGTGGTTCATGATATATGTTTTCATAGTTTATTCACAGTGTGGCTAAAGATTATTTGCCTATGTTCACAGTGTGTATTTACAGCGCATTAGCACTATGGTCTACATTGTGAATTATATTAACATTGTGTTACAAGATATTTGTTGTGGGTTCATGGTAATGTTCATCGTGTGTTCACAGTTTGTTTCACAGTGTGGTTGAAGAATATTTGCCGAATGTTCACAGTGTGTTCAGGGTTAAGTTACAGTCTTAATACCGGGAAAGTGTAAGTTGCGTTGTGTTAAAATGTTCACAACTCGCAGTACCGAATATGAAATTTGTCATTAGAAACACTGCTATAAAGTCAAGCCACATCCTAGAACACTCTGACTTAATTACTTAATAATAATAATAATGGTGGCTTCTTATATAGCGTAGGTACCGCGCGCCATGGCGCTTTACAAGAATTTTTTTTTGTTAACACATATTACCCGTCAGCCTGAGCAGGCCAAGTATGTAGCGCTCAGCATATCGGTACCCAATTTGCACCGGGTGGGAGGAGCATTTGTGACAAAACGCCCATGCCCTAGGACGTAAGTGTCAAACCGGGTTGAACCCACGGTCCTTGCTTTCTCAGTCCAGTGATATGACCACTGGACTATGACACTTCTACTTACTCTAAAAAACAACAAAATTGTAGCTGTATTTGAAAAGGAAAGTTTCAAGGTTCAAACAGCGTATATACATCGCGTCGTTGTTAGATGTGTGGAAGATGAAGTGTTTTAATACATATATATTTTTAATATAATGTGTTAATTATTCTGTAATACGAAAAATAATGTTGTTACTTTGTGGTCATTTAGATATTAAGAGACTTAACTGACAAATTACCATGCATCGGAGCTACATGACTAGTACATTAATAGTTGTCTAAATAATCACCTTTGACCTCTACTTGAAAGGTGCAAGTGTATTCCGGTAGTCTGTGAGAGACACGATCACATCCGTTACCCCAAGGTTAAGGTTGTCCAGTTGGCCGGGTTAGAGGTCAAGGGAAAAGGTCAATGCGATTTCAGCAGGATAGCTCCAGATAACATTGGTTGTAGTCATGTTTTCATCACTCGGGTGCGATACATTGG
>CALNVZ010002974.1:45053250-45079145 GCA_940671915.1 Paracentrotus lividus
CAGAGATGATCTGACGACAAAACATCGATGATGAGCAGTTTGTTTGACTTCACGTTACTTTGGATGGGACAAATTTCACATGACTTAATGGCTTGGCTTCTCAAATTGTTTTGATGGACAAATTACAGCCGTAGTTTCAAAATGTATATCTGATGAAGGCTAAACAAGAAATAAGTGTATATCCCCTGATCTGCTTAGGAATTCGGGTTTGGCTGTGTCTGATCGGTAGATAGGAAGGGAATCTGGATCGGGCGCTCGGCGCCGTCAACGTATTTAGAATTATTCGTATATCTATACGTAATACGATATACCTAGAATTCTTTGTAGTGTGATTCACAATATTGGGCTACACACGAGTATAAAAAAGAATTTAACAAAATAAATGAAGAAGGAAAAAAAAACCCTTACGAAATAGGTTTTTAACTCCAAAATCTTCAACATACATTTAAGCCGTAGGCGCTATGTTTGCCTGACGGGGGGGGGGGGGGGGCATATTTTGAAAAGTGACAGAGGGCCCCTAAAATCACGTCGGGCCCCCCTCCCCCCGGCGAAATACCTGGATACGCGCCTGATACATAATAACTTTCACTAGAAGGACGAAAATAAAGTGAAATATCAAAATTCTTAATGTTAAAGGGCTGTACTTGTGTTATGTTTTGGAGTATAATCTTTACTTGAAGTAATTTTCTTCGCTGGCCCTCTGACAAGCCAACGGGAGAAGTTCAATAAATTTAATAATTAATAATAATAATTTCGATTTATATAGGGCTTCCATACTGGTGTTTCTAAGCTCACGTTTGGAATATTATAATAGTGTATGTAAAAAATAATATAATGTAGGGTACTGCAGTAATATGGACCCCCTAAGCTCATTTGCCTAAGTTTGCATAAAATTACAAAATGACACACAGTCTAATCTTTGTTTATATGATCAATTAACTACTTGCTCTAACTTTTATTGTAAAGAAAAACAATTATCACCAACCCCCTCAGGCGCGTGTCCTCAGGAACAAATGTATATAACTCATTTGGGGAAAATGATGCGAGCGTGTAGCGGGCGAGCCAAAATTTTTGGGGCTATGTATATACAGACAGAGAAGGAATTAATTTTAGAAAGGCCATATTCAAATCCAAGTTGTTGCCTTAGTTTCAGGTTCAAATAAAGTTGGAAACCTAGGTTTAAGATAAATTTGGCATCCTCAATCCCGCAAGTCATTTGACGGCCCTACGTTTAAGCTCAATTTGGCGCCCCTAAGATTTAGGTCATTGAAATGAAAAATGAATGTAACGTGAAATCAAATAATTAGATATGTTTTGATGGTTAGAACCCATAATGTAAATTTTGGTAGAGGAAAAAACGACGAGGGCGAAGCAAGAACAACGGAAGTTTTGATGTATTCAAATAATTAGAAAACAGGACCATTTCATGCGTTCCTAAGGAACACAATGTAATAATCATTGGGGGAAAAATATGCGAGCGCGAAGGCGCGAGAAAAATTTTCTATGTATAAACAGACGCCGGATGCATTGAATTTTGAAATTTTGTCTATCTACATAGGAGACCAATTTTTAAAACACTATTTGTTGGCCTCCTTAGTTTTAGGTAATTCGGGTGCCCCTTAGTTTAGGTCATTTGGGCGACCTATAAAGTGTAAGCTCAATTTGCACCATTATTTTAAAATCGCCGATTGACGCCCCTTAATTCAATTCTCGCAGTGCCCCATAAGTTTCAGGTCATCTTGGCGACGTACGTGTTAGCTCAATTTGGCGCGCTATATGTTGAACGATAAATTTGAAATGCAAAAAAAACAAAATAATAATAGTATATATAAAAAAAAAAAAAATATAAAAAAAAATGTAACGTGAAAACTAATAAATTTAATTGTTTGAGCGGTTAGAATCCCATGATGGTAAATTCTGGGTAAGTAGAGGAAAACGTAGTGTGCAATAGGAAACGAAAGTTTTGATAGCATTCGACATGATTATAAGACAGGACATTTACACGTTCCTCGACACAATGTTATATAAACAATGGGGAAGTGATGCGAGCGGCGGAAAGCGCGAGCGAAAATTTTGCTATGTATATACAAACAGGAGGCATGGAATTTTAAAATTTTGCTTTCTAGATACGAGACCATTTTAAAGACCCTTCTGGGTTTTTTTTGCGTGTTTTGGGGGGGCCGCTTAGGTTTTCACGTAAATTCGCACTCCCTATGTTTAGATATAGTGTTCGCGAGGCCACTAAGTCCAGTCAATTCGGCGCACCTACATTTGAGGTATGCGATTTGGGCACCTCCCTTATAACTTTCAGGTTAAATAGGCTCCTAATGTCTCAGGTAATTCACAGTGCCCCTTAAGTTCAGAATCCATTTTGCGCGCCCAGTAATTTGATCTAATTTGGGGGCCTTTAACGTTTAAGATCATTTTGTGCGCCCTCTTAGGTTTAAGTTCGATTTTGCGCCCCTAAATGTAAGGTCGTTTGGCGCTCTCTAGTTTAGGTCGATTTTGCGCCGCCTCCTAAATCCTAAGGTCTATTGGCGCCGTTAAGTTTAAGGTCGATTTTGGCGCCGCCCACCTAAGTTCCGTGGTGCAATTTGTGCGCCTCACGTTAAAGGCTCATTTTTGGGCGCCCCTCTAATTTTAAGTTTGATTTGGCGCCCCTAATTTTTAAGGTCCGATTGTGGCGTCCACTACGTTGAAGGTCAATTTGGCGCCCCTTAGTTTAGGGTCCATATCGGCGCCCTAAGTTTATTGGCGTTGCTTAGTTTACTGTCGATTTGGCGCCCCCTAAATTTTTTAAAGGGAGCCCCTTCCTCCTCCCGCCTTTTTTCAATTGGCGACCTTTACTTAATTCAGGTCGGATTCGGCGCCCCGTAAGTTTAATAAGTAAATTAGGCGCCGCCCGATCAAGCTTCAGGTCAATTTGGCGGGCCCCAATCTAAGTTTCGGGTCAATTTTGGCGCCGCCTAGTGTAAGCTCAAGTTTGGCTCCCCCGTAGTTTAATATCGGATTTGGCGCCACACCCTAAAAATTTAAGGTCAGATTTGGTACTCCTATAATTTTAGAGTCCAATTTGGTGCCCCTTAGGTTACTGTGATTTGGCGGCCGCTAAAGTTATAAGGTCGAATTTGCGCCCTAAAAGTTTAAGGGTCAATTTGGCGCCCCTGTATTTTACTGTCGATTTTGGGCCCCGCTAAATTTAAGGTCGATTTGGCGCCCCTAAGTTTAAGGTCAAGCTGGCACGCCCTTAGTTTACTGTCCGATTTGGCGCACCGCCCCTAAATTCAAGGTCATTTGGCGCCCCTTAGTTTAAGGTCAATTTGGCGCCTCCATAAATTTAAGGTCGATTTTGGCGCCCCTCTAAGTTTAGTAAGGTCTGGATGGCGCCCTAAGTTTTAAGGTCAATTGGCGGCCCCTTAGTTTTACTGTCCGGGATTTGGCGCCCCGCCTTAAATTTAAGGTCGATGTGGCGCCTTAGTTTACTGTCGATTTGGCGCCCCCTTTCCCCCTCGACCCTTTTCCCTTCTCTCTCTCTGCTTTTTTTCCTTTCTTTTCTTCTTCCTCTTTTCCCCTTTTTTCCTTTCCTCTTTTCGCCCCTTTTTTCCCTTTCTCTTTTTTATCCCTTCCTTTTTTCTTCTTTCTTTTTTTTCCTTCCTTTTCTCACTCACTTTTCTTCTCTTTTCGGCGCCCCGACTGCGCGTCCGTGCGGGGGGCGGGCCCGTAAAGCCTCCCCCCCCCCGCAGAAAAATACGCGCATGCCCTCCTCTGCAAATATCAAATGTTTGACATGTCTATTACCGAAAGTGCTATAATTACCTGCATAGTGTAGGTAATATGGGCAGCATTGTCTTTAGATGTATGTTTTAAAACCACATGACTCTACTATGTCTGAGGATGTTGCTTAAAATGTTGAAAAATCATTAAACTTTAAGATATCATATTGAAATTTATAAGTACCTTCAGTAAATACTTTGAGCTGATAATTTCATTGGTTTGTATTGTATATATTTCTTTTTTTATATCATTTAAATATTATTATTATTTATCAGAATCAATATAGGCCTAAATAAGTTTTATTTATATTAATTATATACGTGAATATACCCAAAAAATCGTAGCGATGATTGATGCTATCCCAGAACTAAGTACGAATCATTTCCGCCATTTTGGGAATGGCCATATTAACCTGCACTAATGTTGCTGGTGTCAGGCCAGAGCATTTAATGCACATTGCACTCCGATTCACTACAACAAATTGACGCTGTACAACGATAGTATGATCAAATGAACAATAGTAAGCTTACTAAATATATTAAACAATCGGAGGTCTGACCGCCCTCAAACACTCTTTCACCATCACATTCTGTGAAATATCAAGAATTTTACATCAGGTATAAAAAATGCCGTAAGTTTTTTACATACACTGTGTTGGTTTCAGCAATTTCTCAGAGAAATTTCGGATCAGATGCTCTCAAGAGAATATATTTTCATATAGCAGTTCATATAAGAACATTATGGTGCTCACAAAATAATTTATCGGTCACCGGTCGACGGGTCACGACATGATTCGCTCAGGTGCCCATATTACCTGCTTGGCCATATACCTCTGCATGTACGCTATAATTCACAAATTTTGAGGGCCGCCTCGTTCGTAAAAACAATCAGATGTGATTAAGTTGTGTTGTGTAAGAAATGTGTCAAATTGCCTTTTTCTTAGCATACACTGTTTATTGGAACAATTAATAGTTATGATACTCATCAATGAAACATAACAGGGGAGTAGAATTGTAACAAAACGGAGGCCCATTAAATTTATTGTGGAGCAGAAAATATGTGTATAAAAGACAATGACCAATTTTATTTATACAGCGCGGAGCAAAATTTGCCTTTGGCCACTAAAGTTGATCTCTTTCTTACATTTGTTCTAAGATCCATTATCTTTCTTCATGATTTGATCCCTCTGACTCATCTCTATCTCTCTCTCTCGATCTTGCTTTTGTCCTTTTTTGTTTTTTTTTTTAGAAAATTAGACAACACAAAATACGAAAGCACACCTTTCAACCCACTTATGATCCATCTCAACAATCGTGCTTTTCATGCTGGAATTATGTCAACTTTATTCAGTTTTATGAACAAGGAAATGCGGAGACTTGTTGGTAACTTATCATTAACCCCTGCCTCTCTCTCCTCTCTCTCTTCTCTCCTCTCTCTCTTCTCATCGTCAAAATGTAATACTCTCAGCATCATTGAACCTTTTTCTTTGGGTGGGGTGTCAGAAAAAGAGACAACACGAAAATGAAACCACCCTTCAAACAACGGTGGTAATACTCCAGGAAATGCGTGTCAACTTATCTTCGAGTTTTAGGAACAAGGGGAAAGTAGGAGACGGTCGTATTATCATATCGCACGTTTCATTGTTACGAAATACACAGCATTTACTATTGGTTAAACTGTAAGAGGCGCGTAACAAAATATCTATTGCAAACCAATAGTATTGTACGTGTTATTTTGGAAGCTTTTTTCAAGACTGTGATTCTAACTATATGGAATTTCGATATAATATTGATATATATCATGCATATTTATATATATGAATTTACAGACGGATTTTGTAGAGCATCACTATAAATTATAGTAAAGGTTCCGTTTAGGCCTACTCTTTGTTAGATTTTTTAAAAGTGATCTAGTTAATACTTTATATTATTACTTATATTTCGAAAGAAACAATAAAAAAATTTGGTCTATTTAACGATCTGCCATAGATTGCGCATTACCAGAAATAAAAAGCGCAGGGATTTTGTTTGAAAAACATTTGGGGGCTGAGATTGGATTCATTATGATTAACTTAAGTAAAAAACAAATCAGTATGATAAATCAAGGCGCGGGTGCCATGGCAGAACCTATACAACTACAAGATGCCATGTGGTACTACAACAATAATTAGGGTTGGGGCAATAATGACTTTTTTCTGAAAAGTTATGTTCAAACAAGTTATTTTCTATGTCCAAAATTCTGATGTAAGAATTCCCAAAATGACAATGATTTTGTGTACGATGAAGTCTGACGTCGCTGAAAGTGCAATAAAGCAAAATATGTGTATTTTGCCCATTCATCACATACGATTTTATAGTATAAACCTGGTTTTATTTGTTTGCTTAATGGGATTTTGAATGTTTATAAAGCTCAAATCTGACAATTATCATGACCAACATGTACCTAGTATGGTTTATGGGTGTTAATTAGTGGATTTTGATATGAGGGTGATTTTTTGGCTCGGATATGGTGGTACTGGAAACTAACTACTAAACACACTAACAAAGTCACTTAGGTAGAATCTAATCAATGTTGGAGTTAATCATGTTGGGTTCTCTGACACCCAAAAGACATATAAAAAACGCAATAAAGAGTTGGTTTATCGTATAAAAGTAATGATAATTGGGGCATAATACCCTATTCTGGCGTGCCATTTTGGTTTTTGCACTTTAGCGACGTAAGACGTCATCGGTAAATGAAAAATAATTGTCATTTTCAGTTTTACGAGGTCGAATTTTACTTATAGAAACAACTTGTTTTTGGAAAAAAAGTGAGATTCGCCAACCTAACAATACTATCTATTCTTCTAAACTTGATATTTCTACTACTTTATTTCTACTTACTATAATACTTTAAACTTATACTACTACTAACTACTATATACGTACTATACTAATTATAGTTACTTCTCGTACATTACCTCTAATGCATTTCAAAATGATGGTAGCTAATTAAAACAAACTATATCGTTTTGTAAACAGTAATGAAGCATGCACACATTATAGCAGGAAAGACTTTAAAACTTTTTAACCAGCAGTTCCTATAATACATGAGTCACAAAGAACCTTTGTTTGACATCGGATACGCAAAATAAAAAAAATATATTGATTCTTTGGGGAATAAGGGTTTTATATGTATATAAGCTCTTCTTCAACTATCATTATGAAAAAAAATTCCGAATAATTAAACGCATTCTCAGTAAACATGCCCCACTTTTGTGAAAGACACAGCCAAAAATTTAGCCTGCGCAGAATTCGCTATTCATTTATCACCTGGTATGCAGCCAAGAGGGATTCAAAGCCATAAGGAATTATCTTCAGGCTACAAGTAATAAGATATAAAGAAAGTCATGGAAATAACTATCAAATATTATGCAAATGTAGTTTTTCATATCGGATTTTTTTCCATATCATTGTTTTTGGTTTCTGACTTCAGTTGATATTGTCTTTGTTAAGCCAATTTATTCCATTATTGCTTTGAATCCCTCTGGGTGTGCCATAACACTTAGGTGAAAAATGAATAGCGAATTCCTGCGCAGGCTAATTTTTGGGGTGTCCTTCACAAAAAGTGGGTATTGCTTACTGAAGATGTGTTATAATCGAATTTTTTGTGTCATAATGATCAGTTGAAGGGATTATAATCTTTATATCAGTCCTGTGGTCAAAATAGAATGGTACAGTCGGGGAAAAAATGTTTAGGTGTGAATTATTGTCAAAATAATGTGTGTAGTGTGGTACAAAATAAGCCAAAAGATTTTCCTTGCTGATAGCCGCTTGGGGTTCTGTTATAATTTGCTTTCGTAAACAAAAGTTATGTAATTTAGTGCGACGAGGAACAAATCGAAATTGAGCACTTCATGGCCATTATGCGACACCTATACACAAAGGCATGGGATGGCGTGCGAAAAATGGATTTTTGTTGATCGTAGAAAACTAGTCATATTTCAAAAATTACAACACCAAATGTGATGAAAAATATTGCAGGTGAAAGTGTGATCTTCCTGCTTTATGAAAATACCAAACAATAGCAGGCTGTTATTAATCTTCATACTATAAAAAAATGTTTTCCACTTGTACAATTTTATTTGACACATGCAGACTGTATATCTAAACTTTTCCCGCAAGAACCATATTAGTTTTTATTTGGTAGCCATTTAAAAAGTGTATAGTTCTTTTTGGGACGCACTGTATATTATATTAAATTTTAAAAAAAGACACTTACACTGTCCAGAAAAGGAAACCACCATGACAGAAAAGTAGAAAATGTGCTTGAAAACCACAAGAGATGATCCATTCTCACGTTTATCCCGCAACATATTTTGTCCAATGTATATGCCGTTAACCCTCAAAAGACATTCAATTCAAGCAAGAGGCACAAGTTTGCCTTATGCGATATTTTAGAATTCTTCTGGAACGTCTTTACACGTCAATAACTTCACGCAAATAGAGATCGAGAATTCAGTCTTTCGTACGAATAATCGTGCTTTTTCTGATCCACCTATCACAGAAATGACGTAGAGGCCTCGGATTTCAGAGCTCCGTAAACGCATGTGCATCAAAGCAGGATCGCTGTTGATTGGTGAAAGAAATGGATATGAATATTACTAGTACTATAGTAACACGTATAGGCATACTACAATGGACTAGAAAGGCAAGTTAATATAAGGATAACTTGTCTTTTAATTATAAGTAAAACCGCATTCTGTATGCACTTGAAATTAGGATATCGAGTAAAATATTGATTGGAATTATTCGACCTAAATCATGGTCGTAATAATAATAATAATAAAAAGCTATTCATCTGAGTCTAAATTAGAATTAAAAAACAAATGAAGAAAGCTCCATTTGTGATAATAAATGTGCGATATTTGGTCTCAGGCATGGCTTTGTAAAGAGATTTGTCGAGACTAGAGGGAAGGGAATAGACTGGAAGAGAAAGAATGAAAGAGCGAGAGAAAGTGTCCAAAGAATAACAACAACAATACAAGATGAAGAAATGAAAAAGAATTAGAATGAGATATAATGCAACTTTCGAGAAAGGCTGAGAAATAGTCAAAGATGACAGAGAGAGAGAGAGAGAGGGAGAGAGAGAGAGTCAGAGAAAGGGAATAAAGGCCTCTGCACACACGACAACGACATACAACACGACACAACGACACGACTGCACGACAAAACTCAAAATCCTCTTTGCTCGAAGCACGACATTGCGTGAAAAGTCGGTTTGAAGTCGTCTTTGATGGTGAGGAAATTAATTTGAAACTCACCTTGTTATTCATAAAAATAAGTGCATTGACAAAAAGAGAAGGTTGTCTTTTTATAGAATAAAGTCACTTGAGGGGGAAATATTTATTTGTATTTTGCTCCAGCAACATCATTATTCTCCGGCTTACATTTCTTGAATGTATTTGTCCCCGCTTTCACTTTTCGGAACCCTGTCTGTATTAGACGTACCCCCGACCCTACTGGGTTCATTTTTCGGAACCCTGTCTGTATTAGACGTACCCCCGACCCTTACTGGGGATTTTTTTGGGGGGTAAACCCTAAAATGCCCATTTCTGCCACATCGTTTTTAAAATGAGTAGACTGATTAAATTAAGGGAAAGAAAAGAAGAAAAAAATTATATTAATGTACATGTGCATACTAGATCAGCTCCTATTTATGTGGTGTAAATCAATCATTTCGTTGCCATAATACTATACTGTCACGCTTTGTAAACTTTTCTTTTCAGTAAATGTATCGTGACTTTGAAGAAGGGGAAAGTGCCCCTTTTTATGATATATATTATACAGTTTTGCCACTAAAAGTCGTCTTTTATAAATAAAATCTCTTTTTTTTTCCTTCTCTCTCTCTCTCTTCATCGGCCAATAATTGTCACGTTTTCAGCTTTCCCTCTTTAAGTTTCTCCGTAAGTTTTCAACTCTTTCCAGGTTTTGTTCTCTCGTCTTTCTTCCTCTTGGTCATGTCTTCCCTCCCCCCCCTCTCTCTTCTCTTTATCTTTCTCTCCCTCTATAATTATTTGCGCCTCTCTCTCTCTCTTTCCCCCACCTCTCGCGTCTTCCACCCTCTCCCATCTCTCTTTCTTTGTCATTGTCTCTGTCTCTGTCTCTCTCTCTCTCTCTGTCTCTCTATCCCCTCTCTCCCACTCCGCCCTCCCCCCCCCCCTCTCCCCCTCTCTTCTCTCTCTCTCTCTCTCTCTCTTTCCTATCCCTCTCTCCAGATGTAGATGTTGATTATTCATAACATGAAAGCTTAATTATAATCAGTCCTATAAGTAATATATTTAGGCTATCAATTGTACACAACAAATATTTTGTATATTATCTTACTTTTATTTTTTACAAATTTTTACAAATAAAACAACATTCGGTTATTTACATTTACCCTTGTTACTCTTCACCTTAAAATGAATTTAAGAGGGTCTTTTACTTATTGTTAGTATTTCATTGAAGCCTCTTTATTTTTACAATTTTTTCAAATAAGATGCAATTGGGCATTTTTAATTTATTTTGTTGCTTTCACCTTCCAATTCTTTGGTAAAACATTTATTTTAACTTTTGGAAATACACACATGCAAAGCTATGATAGGAATGGTTTTAACAGTTATTGCACGATGTATTCGTATTTTTGTTGTCTCAAAATTTTCCAGTATAT
This sequence comes from Paracentrotus lividus, assembly GCA_940671915.1. Lineage (NCBI taxonomy): Eukaryota > Metazoa > Echinodermata > Echinoidea > Camarodonta > Echinidae > Paracentrotus > Paracentrotus lividus. Next base: position 45,063,715 of record CALNVZ010002974.1, read on the forward strand.
AGGTTATGAGTACAAAACATATTCTAAACTTGTTCGATTATGTTGTTGTCAATGTCGTTGATATCAATCTCCACCACATCAGGAGGGGAAGATGGAGTTACGCTTTCAGTAGTTGGTCCTCCTCACTTTCCTTCTCATTCCAGCGTCCTCCGTTGCCATGGGGATGTTGGTGACCATCACGTCTTGGGGTCCCTTTTGGTACAGTTGCGTTTGCCGAATGGACGATCTCCGAAAAGGCTTGCGACCGAAAGGATTGAATCGAAATGGCCTCATCATCGGGCTATCTCGGTCTCCATCTTCGTCCTATTATGATGGTCTTCCTGTCCCATTATGATGATGGTGGTGATGGCGGTGGTGGCGGTGGTCATGGTGGTGGTGGTGGTGGTGATGGGAGGGTGGGGTCGGCCGTCTTCCTCGCTGCTGTCGTTGTGCGACCGAACGGGTGCTCTTCGGTCTTGTTAATGGAAGGACCATGAGGGTGACCATGAGGACCACGGCCTTGGATGAGGTCGCCCTGAAAAGCGTCCTGGACCATCGAAACGACTAGGCATCCTTGACCATGTTCACCTTCTCCTTGTCTTCCTCCTTGGCCGAAAAACGGTCTCCCTGCACCTTCTGGTCTTCCGCCCCAACACTCTAGTCCATGGTGGTGGTGATGGCGAGGGTGGGGTCGGCCGTCTTCCTCGCTGCTGTCGTTGTGCGACCGAACGGTGCTCTTCGGTCTTGTTATGGGAAGGACCATGAGGGTGACCATGAGGACCACGGCCTGGATGAGGTCGCCCTGAAAAGCGTCCTGGACCATCGAAACGACTAGGCCATCCTTGACCATGTTCACCTTCTCCTTGTCTTCCTCCTTGGCCGAAAACGGTCTCCCTGCACCTTCTGGTCTTTCCGCACCAAACTCTAGTCCATGGTGGTGGTGATGGCGAGGGTGGGGTCGGCCGTCTTCCTCGCTGCTGTCGTTTGTGGCCGACCGAACGGGTGCTCTCTTCGTCTTGTTTATGGAAGGACCATGAGGGTGACCATGAGGACCACGGCCTGGATGAGGTCGCCCTGAAAAGCGTCCTGACCATCGAAACGACTAGGCCATCCTTGACCATGTTCACCTTCTCCTTGTCTTCCTCCTTGGCCGAAAAACGGTCTCCCTGCACCTTCTGGTCTTCCGCCACCAAACTCTAGTCCATCGAACCCTGACCACCCATAAGGTCGCATAAACCAATGGCCCACGTAAATCGGGTCCATGCGTGCGGCTTATCGGTCCACCATTTGGTTTATATCTACCCATCATTGGTACACCGAACCTAGGTCCATTCCTATCGCCCATTGGCCCATCTCTGAAGCGACCGCCTCCCCTCTCTCTGTCGTTCCCTCTTCCTCCGCGCCAGTCATACTGGCCTGGTCGTGCGTGAGCTGTATACATTGTAAAAAAAAAACAACATATTAAATCATCCAGAATAATTATGTCACACAGTTTCCATCGTTACTTCTTTTCATGCTATAACAAAACTTTAATTTTTAGTTTAGTTTAATATTTACAGTTTACTCTATAGTGTTGGATTTTTTTTCCCGGTTATGAAAACTGTTTTATTTTACAAAAGCGCCGAGCATTATTGATGCTTGTAAACTAAAATCAAGTTTTTAAACCTACATCCTACAATTATGACAATAGCATATTCAAGGAAAGTGGATACCTAAAAGTAAATCTAAGCTTATCAACAACCCCCAAACAAACTTGTTTATAATTTCATTCAAGGCTTGACTTGTTCATAATCTTATTCATATTAATGCCAAATTTTTACGATACACTGATTTTTGCAATATGCTGTGTATTTTGATCATGTCTATGCAACTGGTGCACTGTAATATTTACATCACTACATAATTATTGAAAGTTGTATTTAAAGCCACCTCGTTTATTACTGTATATCATTTTGGTGGCAACAAATGCACAATATTCTGACACGAAATACTTTTTTTTTCAATTTTTTTGTCCTTTGAATTTAACCTTTTTTTTAAACACACACACACTCAAAAAAACAAAAAACAAAACAAAAAAAAAAAAAAAAAAAAAAAAAAAAAAAAAAAAAAAAAAAAAAAAAAAAAAAAAAAAAAATCAAAATTTCAGCCATGGCTGAAAAGAAAATTACAAGAGGCATAAACTAAAGATATACAGTCTGCGTCAAATAAAGTGGTACAAGTGGAAAACATTTTTTTTTTCATAGTATGAAGATTAATTACAACCTGGTATTATTTGGTATTTTTATAAAGCTGGAAAATCATACTTTCTTCTGCAATTTTTTTCATTAAATTTGGTGCTGTAATTTTTGATATATGACCAGTTTTCTACAATCAAGAAAAATCCACTTTTCGCACGACGTCCCATGCGTTTGTGTGGGTTTCGCATAATGTCCCTGAATTCAGCGCTCCAGAACTATAGGAGTGCGTTATTTCGATTTGTTCCTCGTCGCACAAAATTTAGCATAACTTTTGTTTTACCTAAGCAAATTATACAAAACAAAGTGTATCAGCAAGGCTTTAATTTGGTACCACATACACACATTATGAAAATATTTCAAACTTTAATTATTTTTCCCCCGACTGTACCATTTTTTTGGACACAGACTGTAGTTTGCATAGAATATAATATACTAATTTCATGAACCGGTTGAATATATATTGAAATTTAACAAATCATCAAAGAAAAAGATTGGAGTGGGTATAGAATATACCAAGAAACTTTACATTTTTGAACATTTCTGAAGAAATGAATTGACAGATTTTTAAAAGAGTCAGGAGGTAGTAGTATTCAGGAACAAGGGAAAAGCATGTTTTAATCAATAAGTGGAAATAACTCCAACTCAATTCATTTCAATTTACATGTAGGCCTAAATATCAACACGAAGAAAACAAAAATTAGATAGAGACTTGTTTGAATAATCATCAATCCCTGTATAACACAATGTTCACCAGCACGGCAGTTGAAGAGCATCCCTGAATATCGAATATCTCCTTCAAATTCTGCCCCGTTCTCGATCTACCAACATAATTATTCGATAAACAAGATCATTTCGTTTTGTAACTTTGTACCACTTATCAAATACCAATTAATAACTTACCTGAGATCGTAATAGCAGCCACAATAGCGAAGATCAGGATTACTTTCAACTCCATGGTGGTAAAAATCTTCCTGGTCTTATTTTTTCTCTTCGTCCTATTGGAAGAAAGAATTGGTGACTGACGACTATCGGTTGATGCGCAGAATTTATAACTTTCTACCTTTGATATAAACCACTTCGTACCTGGCTGTATCAGGTTTCACCCTCGTTTCCTGTAATGGTGATGGTCCTTTTGGTGATGTTTTGATTTGTTTTGTTTTGATTTTCCGTCGGTGTTAACCTTAAGCCCCCGTCATATAATGCTCTGCGTCCGGCATTGAGTCTAAAAAGTTTTTTTTTTTTTTACTTTCCTGTGGACTCTCACTGATAGTTTCCATTCACTTTCCCCCGTTTCCTCATGAACACAACGCAAGACCAGCTCGTTGAAATTTGAGAAAATTGAGCGTATACATAAGCAACACATATTGAAATATTAAAATACGCAACGAATGCACAGTGTTGGTCCAGCGCGCTCGACGCATGAGTAACGCCCACCCAGCGCATGCGTTGGTCATGTGTCGTACGTGTGACTGCGCTTCTTTGTGATCGGGGCATTACAACCTTTATCCGACATTTCTTTGTTAATCAGCCTTTGTTATGAAGAGAGTGCATCGTACCATACAGGACTTAACCCATGACATCATGTTCGGATATCCGGTGCACTGTCGGTAGAGCCATGTCTCGGGTGATACGAGTGGTGCATCCAGGAGATCCGCGAGGTTTTGTGGGGGGGGGGGGGATGAGTTGCTATGACTCAAATTGGAGGTTTCTGCTGTTTTGTTTTGTTTTTGATTAACTGGTTTGTTGGTTTAGTTGACTTGGTAGAGGCCTTGGCCTACCGAGACTTCATTCTGTTTAAAGTCTCCAAAATAATGCGTAAGCATCATTGTCATCACTGTCGTCATCACCACCAACATATTCATCATCATCACAATCATCATCAACCATACTCATCATAATCATCACCATCATCATCATCGTCACCACCAGTATTAATTTGGTAATCAGGTGATTCGAGATACGATCACTTGACTGAACGTTGCAATAGTTTTGGATGATAGGCCTATACCCCATATCATCAACAACCACCATCACCACCACCACCATCTTTCGACTACACTTGTGTCTGCATAAATTTCTTTGGATGCAATAGATTAATAATGCCCTTATTCAATTTAACAAATTATTTATAGGGCCCCTAATTGTATTTTGGATTTAAAATTGCTGACAATCATTACAGAATGAGTCAATAAAAATGTTACATCATTTTGAAGTTGTTTTGTGAAAAGTATGAGCATTTAATCATGGGTTTAATTATATGTCTTTGTAGACCTATCCTCGTAGCATATGTTGGTACAATTTTCATTTGGATTTTTGCACGCATGACTGAATAACAGACAATCTTCAGACGACTGTAAGATCTCACTTGCGCCAAGTGACTTGGTGAAGAATAAACAAATTGACAATTTATTAATTTATTTATTACTGCATGCACAAACACACACACCCATACGTAATCTCATTTACACATACACATACATACATACCCACATCCTCACCGTACACACCCACATTCACCCGCCACACACACATACACACGCACATACCTCATCTCATCCATACCAGTACACACACACAAACGCACCAACATCCCAATCAAACACACCCACACACACACACACACACCTTCACTCACACTCATAAATAGTTGCTGGGGAATTACTACGTCCCAAAAATTCAGTAATGGTCTTGGTAAACAAAACATTAACTTTTTTTAAATATGATTTTTGTTTGTGTGTGAATTGCTACTGTGTGTGTATGTGGGAGCATGTGTGATGATGTGCATGTGTTTGAGGGAAGATGGATGTGTGTGTGTGTGTATGGGTGTGTGTGTGTGGGGTGAGAGGGTGTGTGGTTTTTTACATATATTCTGTCTGCACATGCTTTTAATCTTAACCCAGTCACTTGGCGCAGTGAGATCTTACCGTTTTCTGAAAATTGTCAGTTATTCAGTCATGCGTGCAAAGATCCAGACGAAAATGGCACCAACATAATGCTAGGAGGATGACTTTACCAAGAAATACCATGAATCCTATGATTAGAGGTTCATACTTTTCACAAGACACCTTCAAAATGATGGGACATTTTTATTGACTCACTTTGTACATCTTTTTTCCCGTCTTTAGCCCTCTATTCGGAAGATAATATCATGCTAAAATATTGTCACTGTGGAAACAATTTCGTTGTGAAAACATTAAGCCTATTCTTCACATCAGTAAAGATAGAATTAAGAAAATGTCCCATTAATTTAAATTAAAGCTTGTGTATAGTTTTGAATAAAAAAATAAATAAAAAAGGAATTGGCATAACCGTGAATCCAAATTAAAATTTTCCTTCTCCCAAAACTAAGCACCATCTGTAACCTCGGTTAAATTATGTATGAGGCAGGGTTAATCTACCCCATGTATCCCTTATGACCTTCCGATATCCGCTAACTCTCATGTGATGCATGGGATAAACACTTTTGACATGTTGGAGGCGTGGAAACAAAACATTGAAATGAAAAAGGAAAAAAAAATGTATTCATTACAACATGATCACTTTCACTGTAGAGCTATACAGTGCGTCCCAAAAAGAACCATGAGCAATGCCCACTTTTGTAAAGGACACAAAAATGAATGTTACAGCTGAGTGAACTCAGATGAACATTAACTTGTTAAAGTAGTAAGATATTCTCTTGTAAAATCACAAACTTGACCCAAAACAATAAATATCTATTTATGCCAAATATCTTCTTTCTTGTCTTTATTCTCCGCCTCTGTAAGATAATTTATACAAAAAATATCAAGGGTTTTGATTTCACAAATGTTCAAATTACTCAAATTATTATCTGACTGGTTCTATGAAACATATGAAATATGATACTGGTATAATTAAACGTTCAGTGTTCTTCGGAAATAATCATATAAGAAATAACCCACTTGATGAAATCTCTCCGATGATTTAAACGTTTGTCTCTATTCATGAAGTGGTACTGTTGCTAAGTGACGGTGATGACCACGACTAAATCTGGAGTGTGCTTCCATCTAATTAAGCACCTTCAACTCTCGATGAGTGTGGAGAGGACTGTAATTCTGACTCGGACTAAGACTCGGACTCTCCAATTATGACTCGGACTCTGGCTCCGACTCCCATTAAGACTCCATAGTTTGACGTGTGACTCAGTGCTTCCATGCAGGAATCAAAAGAAATCCTCAACTCTCCCTGATAGCAGAGTGACGTCTTAAAGACGTCTTAAAGACGTCAGGAAAAGACATCTTTATGACGTAAATTTGCACCCACGTTTGCGTCTTAAAGACATCAGTATTTTTACGTCGTATATTACTTCCGTCTAGAACTGCATCTTTATGACTAGGATAAAAATACGACGATCTTTTAAGACGTCAATTCGCGGGTGGGAAATTTTTACGTCATAAATTTTTTTTGCACTAGAACGTCTTTTAAGACGTCGGGCTGCGCTCATCAAGGATGTGACATTAATAACTGAGTCCTAACCTATCTATCTAACCTACTGCCTATATTATAGACCTATGCTGTTCCTGACAAAAGGTCCTATATTAGCTGGCAGTTGTGTTCTGGTTCCTAGCCTAATAAATCTACAGACCATGTTTGAAAAAGACAGTTCTTATTATTAAATTACACTTTTGTTAATGAAATTGAAGAATTGTCATTTATGAGCACCTTGAAATTGTGTTATACATAAATGATGATAATATTAAAACAATTTTGATTATGTCAATAAGCCAAATGCCGGTTACATGGCTTAAATTGCATATTCTATTCATTTTTTCCCTTTTTTTCAAATCTCAGATATTGCTTATGAATATTCATGACCAACAGAAACATTGTATTTTGGTCAAAATGAAAAGCAAAAAGTTGTCTTATAGACGTTTTAAAGACGTCTTTTAAAGATGTCGTATTTGTTTGGTCAAAACATGACAAGGAAAAGGTGTCTTATAGACGTCGTAAAGACATCAAAAAGTTGTCTTATAGACGTTTATAAAGACGTCTTAAAGATGTCGTATTTTGGTCAAAAAATGACAAGAAAAAGTGGTCTTATAAACGTGTAAAGAACGTCTTAAAAGATATCGTATTTGGGTAAAAATCGACAAAAAATTTGTCTATAGACGTTTTAAAGACGTCTTAAAGATGTCGTATTTTGGTCAAAAAATGACAAGAAAAGTGGTTTATAGACGTCGTAAAGACATCAAAAAGTTGTCTTATAAGACGTTTTAAAAGACGTCTTAAAGATGTGGTATTTGTGGGTCAAAAAACTGACAAGAAAGTGGTTCTTATAGACGTCGTAAGACATCAAAAGTTTCTTATAGACGTTTTTAAAGACGTCTTAAAGATGTCGTATTTTGGTCAAAACTGACAAGAAAAGTGGTCTTATTAGACGTCGTAAGACATCAAAAAGTTGCTTATAGACGTTTTAAGGACGTCTTAAGAGTCGTATTTTGGTCAAGAAATGACAAGGAAAGTGAATCTTATAAACGTCGTTAAAGACGTCTTAAAGATATCATATTTGGGTAAAAAATAGACAAAAAGTTGTCTTATAGACGGTTTTAAAGACGTCTTAAGATGTCGTATTTTGGTCAAAAAATGACAAAAGAATGGTCTTTATAGACGTCGTAAAGACATCAAAAAGTTGTCCTTATAGACGTTTTAAAGACGTCTTAAAGATGTCGTAATTTTGGTAAAAAATGACAAGAAAGTGGTCTTATAGACGTCGTAAAGACATCATAAAGACGTCATATTACTGTCATAATTTTTGTTCTGCAAAATATAGAAATTAACGTATTTGAAAGTCATTACAAGAAGACTATAATGACATCGCAATAGAAACATGTAAAGATATTTAAATATCAGATTCTATTAATCGTTTGGAAGACGTCGTTAAGACATCATAAAGATGTCGTGTTTAAGACGGTATGACGAGTTGACCAGTTTTGACCAGTTTAAGACGTCTTTAAGACGTCAGTCTGCTATCAGGGCTGGTGGGAACGTTCTTGAACTCCATGGACTTCAAAATGCAGCGCACAACATGCCATATTTGAGTTTCAAAACAGTATTTTCACCACCACCAAACTCATAGGTCTTGCCTCTATGACTTCCTAGTAGAGAGTGACTCTAAATGCAATGCTAGGCAAACCCACCCAACAGAAGAATGTTGCACCTGGATTAACTATGTGGAGTACGGTAAAGCCTAACTCATAATGTATTCATTCCTTCCCTCTCCTACATATAACAAAGGGATGATTTAATTGAGGGGATAGTTTGACTTTCTAACAATGAACCTGCGCAAAAATTCGCTTTTCATATACTACCTGTCTATGGCCCGTCATACAGGCGTCAGAAATAATGATGGACTCAACAGAGTCAAAGATAAACCAAAAATCAGAAATAAATAATCAGTATTATGCAAATCATGTAATGTTTAACTTTTTTTTCCTTCATATTATTGACTTAGTTTATTTTTGTATTTCTTATCCGATTTATTCTATTATTGATTTTGACCCCACCTATGGCGGCCCATAAGAGAATGATAAATGAATAGCGACTTCCTGCACAGCCCAATTTTTGTATCTTTTAGAAAACTATGCATTGCTCTCTAAAGCATGTGTTATTTTTAGATATTTTGTGTCATAATGATAGTTTAGGATATGAGCCTTTTCTACATAAACCTTTCCCCCAAGAACGATATATCTGGTAGCCATTTAATAAGTGTAGTTCTTTTTGAGACGCACTTGCGAGATCTGTCAGGTTAAACATTAGTTTTCCAACATGTTTGGGGCGAGCAAACCCAAGTGGACTCCTGATGATACGCAACTGACTGCTCCATTTATGAGACACAATGTCAAATATAAATTTGATGGATGAACAATAGTCGACAACATATTCCTAGCTTATTGGTGTCGAATTCATACAATTATTATTTTTTTAAAGATTGAATTACAAATTTTACGAGCAATACCTAATTTGCTTATTTGACCCCACCTATGGGGACGGGGGGGGGGGGCACGTCCCCCCTCCCCCGTCCCCTCGGGATCGCCGCCAATGGTTGGCTGTTATGCAAGGTTACCATGGTAGTTATCAGATAATCTAGTTCAATTATAAGAACTGATTTACAACGGATCCCTCTATGCCTGGTACAAACATTTTTCATAAACATATAATCAAACTTAATATACACATAAACAAACCGATGCAAAAATAAAAAGAATAAACATAAAAAATATTTTCTTCATACATAGCACAAAATTACAGAGTAAGCTTAAATTATAGAACCGAAGAAGGAATACAGGAACAGAGGTTATGTTATATTAAATGTTTGGCCAGTTGGAATCCTCGTTTGAAAGAATTGATAGAATTGGTAGTTTTAAATGAAAAAGGAAGTTTGTTGTATATAGGGTGCTTGCTGTATACGAGAATGATCTTTTTTAAACCAGTTTTATGGAATGGACTGTCAAGGAGAGAACTGAGCATGCGCATATTCTGGGGGGGGGGCACTGGGCCCGTGCCCCCGGATAGGCGCACAAGGGGGCACCAAACCTAACTTAAAATATTAGGGGCGTCAAATTCATTTTTTTTTTAAGAAGAAAAAATAAAGGGGAAAAAAAAGGAAAAAACATTGGAGAAAAAATATCTGAATACTCTCTGAAACAAATCCCATATCAATTTTTTCTAATAATAATTCAATTTTGCCAAAATCGTTCCTTTTTCTCACTCTGGCGCTGAGCTTCCCCCTCTCTCTCTCTGAAACCGATCCCATATCCATCGTTTTTTTTTTTCTTTTGTTGTTGTTGTTGTTGTTGTTCTTCTTCTTCTTCTCCTTCTTCTTCTATTAATAATAATAATTCAATTTCGCCTCGATCAATTTATTTCTTCTCTGGCTCTCTCTCTCTCTCTCTCTCTAGCTGAAACAGATCCCATATCCACCTAATTTTTTCTTCTTTTTTTCAATAAAGTTCTGCCACGATCGATGTTATTTCTAATCTCTCTCTCTCTCTCTCTCTCTCTCTCTTTCTGAAACAAATTCCATATCCCATTTTTTTCTAATAATGATTCAATTTTGCCTTCTTTTTTTTTACTCTGGCTCTGAGCTCTCTCTCTCTCTTTCTCTCTCTCTCTCTCCCCCTCTCTCTCTCTCTCTCTCTCTCTCTTCTCTCCGCTCTCTCGCTCCTCTCTCCGCTCGTCTGCTCTCTGCTCTGTCGCTCTCTCTCTCTCTCTCTTCTCTCCTCTCTCTCTCTCGTCTCTTCTCTCCTTCTCCTCTCTCTCTCTCTCTCTCTGCTCTTCCTCTCTCTCTCTCTCTCTCTCTCTCTGAAACAGATCCCTTATCTATAGGTTTTTTTTTACCTTCTCTTCTTCTTCTTCTTTTTTCACTTTTGCCTCGATCGATTTTCATTTACTACTCTGGCTCTCTCTCCTCTCTCTCTCCTCCTCTCTCTCTCGTTCTTCCCTCTTAGAATAAAGATATAGGCCTTATCCACTTAACTTAAGAAATGACATAATTGCACAAAACACAATCTTTATTTGTCTGTTTCCTTTTGAAATATTGTTATTATTATTATTCATTTCCCGAACCTTAGTATGCAGCATAGATTTGTTTACAGAAACACAAACAATCCAATGCCTGATGATATGTCGAAAAGGTATAATTTTCTGTAGAAAGGTTCTCTTTGTATTATAACGAACAATATAAATGAAATACAAATAAATATACACATATATACAATCAACATTTAGCATTATATGTACAATTCAAATACAATCGACAACATGCAGCATGGCAAAAAGATAAACAACTTAATTTAAAATGATTTGCAGATAGGAGGCACATAAAATTGTTTATAAAGACAGAAGAATTATAAACAACGCCTATTCAGTTTTTGTTCGTGAAAGTGGATCCCACAAAATATTGGAAACATAATTATCATACGCTTACATGCATAAGAGTAAGCAAATTGTACTTACTGGAAAGTTCAGGATTAGATCTATGTTTTTTATGTATGTTTCGAGATAGTAAAATGGTTATATCTCTATTTAATAAATGAAAACAATAATAAATACATAGACAATTAATTTATTCATTTGTCTCCAACGGTAGAAACCATGCAAATTGGTAGAAACACAAGCAACTACTGTGTGATAAATATCGGGCAGCCTATGATTTTTTCATAGCTGTCTGGTTCCAATATTTATCACACAGCAGTTGCGTGTGTTTCTACCAATTTGCATGGTTTCTACCTTTGGAGACAAATGAATAAATTAATTGTCTATTTAACATCCCAACGGCGTTCAAAATTCCTTTAAGTTTAATAATAAATACATTTTGTGTTTTTTCTCCTTTCCATTCATTTATTTAAAAAAATTTGAAATAGACAATGCAATAATATGAAGAACTGTAAATGTAATTTATTTTACGTCTATTATGGTTGTGAAATATTACACTCGACTTGCTGAAACTTCGATAAAGTCGACGTTGTGCATCTTGTAAATGATGTCTCTAGATATTTTACCCACTCAATCACTAATTATTCATGTCATTGTCGATTTCGTTGATATCAACCTCGACCTCCTCATCACCTGCTGAAGATGGAATGGTAGTCTTCTCCTCCTCATCTTCATTCTTATTCCAGCGTCCTCTGTTGCCATGGGGACGTCGGTGACCATCACTTCTCGGATGTCCCTCTTCGGTACGGTTGCGTCTGCCGAATGGACGATCTCCGAAAGGCTTGCGACCAAAAGGATTGAATCGGAATGGCCTCATCTCTGGTCTATCTTGGTCTCCATCTTCGGTCTTGTTACGATGATGGTCTTCTGTCTCATTATGACGACGATGGTGATGGCGGCGGTGATGATGACGAGGGTGGGGTCGGCCGTCTTCCTCGCTGCTGTCGTTGTGCTGACCAAACGGGTGCTCTTCGGTCTTGTTATGGGAAGGACCATGAGGACCACGGCCTGGGTGACGCCGTCCTGAAAATCGACCAGGACCATCGGAACGACCGGGTCTTCCTTGACCATCTTCGATAACTTGACCATCTTCAGCTTGCCCTTGACCACGCCTTCCAGATCTAGGTCCATCCATGGGTTCATCAGAGCCTTGTCTTAGTCCTAAGCGACCTTGTCCCCTCTCTCTGCCATTCCTTCTTTCGTTTCCACGTTCATTTTGATCTCTTCGTGCTTGAGCTGTAAACATGGTAACAACATTATCAATTTATATTTCCATTCAATTCAATTTAATTCGTACTTCATTCCACACAAAAAATGTCAGCAACATTAGTTATCAATATTAAAATTCATATTACGAGATATAAAAAATTAATTTGAGGTATCAAAACAATAATATCAAGACGTTGAAAATACATACATGTATATGATATCTACAACTGGAAGTATTTCGGTTAAGAATTCTTGTCATTCTTTGTGGTCCTAACATAAAAGCATACCAGATCATGCACATACCAAATTATAACATATTTTACGTTTGATGAAAACAAAATGATGTGCCAAAGTTGGCTAGTAATATTGATAACATGACGAAAGCATTACATTCTGCACATAGTGAATTTGAACATTCCATTCTAATTTCTTAAATTCATCAATCAACGATATTATGCTTATATTTTGTCAATTTAAGGTAAATATTATACGTTTGTTGAAAAAAACGAACAAACATTTATTGACTTTAATTTGTAAAATACGGACACGCCCCTCCCCTTTAACTTAAAACCATAGACATCAGTCTTGAGGCGTAGATTGCTGTTCGTCGCATAAAAACTGTCCTGAATCGGTCCTTCGCGCATTCCAATACGAAAACGTGATTCGACACATCATACAATATCTTTCTCCCACATTTAACAATTGCGGGCTCTATATTACATTTTCTCTATCATGCCATACCTAAAGGGGAGCACGGCAGGGCGCACGTGCCCCAAAGATCCAGACAACACAACACACTAAACCCAAAAGTTGTAAAGTCATCGAACAACAAGGTTAGAAGAATGACGAATGGCCCATGGAAGTCGACGCATTTAATTTAGCCTAAAATGATAGTTCCTGCAAATTATGTACCTAAAGACTAAACTAGGAGGGACGCCCGACCCCGCCGGAAATTTTCCTCTTTTTTTTCCCCCCTTATTTTCAAGTCAATGAGGTTGTTAAAAGAAACAAAAAAGTGCCTGTTTTGCCCCTCAGGATCCTTTATTCTCGAGCGTTCTTGTCTCCGGTGTTATAACTACAGAACCATATCCGGATATATTATATAATGGTTACTGCCAGTCAGCGCTGCGTACGTGCAGCTTCTCCCCACCAAACACGATTGACTTAATCTAAATTTCGTTAAAGGTTATTACCATTTACACGCGCGAGAAATACACCATCATATACTCAAGACAGGAAAAGGGACGATACCTGACACAGCCAGGTACGAAACATTGTTTTCCATCGACTGAGTAGAACAGATATAAATTCAGTGCTTCACTAATAGTAGTCCAGTCACTCAGTTTATTCTAATCTTTTGAAGATTGAAGAGCTAGGACCGGAGATTCCTACCATGAGAGCTTAAGAGTGATCACGTGACATCGCCATTGTGTCGGAGCAGATTAACTATCTCAGGTAAGAAACTATTGAGTTTGATATAATTGGAATTTGAGTACAAGTTACGAACATACACTGATTTGAAAGTCAGGTAGCTATCCTCTATGATGTGTAGAGAAAAGGCATGTGTCTTACACACCAAAGGCGACCCGAGATGATAATTCTAATATTATTTAGTAATATTTATTTTTTTTCATCTACCAGCTAAATATCATTTTATTTCTTAAAATCCTGTAACTTATCCCGTCTTAATTCATTTCCAATATTACTCGCCGTAGAATTAAAACAAGTGTATTGTGAAGCGTTCCCATTATAGAAGCCAGCACAGCATTCCTTTATGTTTGAGTCGATGTTTTGTTCCTATACAGTGCTTCCCCAGAAATAATAGTAAACCCAACTTTTTGAGAGCCTCTATACTAAAATCCATGCGTTATGTAAACTTGATATTTATTTTATAATAAAGAGTACCGAGACTTGTACCTGTGTTGTGATGGATGCTGAGCACTTGGGCTTTAATAAAAACAAGCGTCCAAAAATTCAATTGTTCCAAGTTTAAGGTAGAAGCAGCCCTTGTCATTTAAAATAGTCCACAAGAACAATCTATTGTCCCTTATGAATGGATCTGTTAGGAAGCCTGACCTATCAACACAAAGAATGAATGCTCAGATAAAAGTTCAAGATACTTCTGATAAAACTTGGAACAATTTTGTTTTTTAAGAACTCGAGTGGTCAGTCATACTTGACAGTAGAGGTATATATTTTTGTATCACTGATAGGATATGATTTTTAAAAAAATATATAGACACTTAAGTAATATAATTTTCATACGAGAGCTATCAAAAGTTGGGTTTACCTTATTTGGACGCACTGTGTATATCCGAATGCTATGCAATGTATATTTTGTGTATAATATTTACCCTTAAATTGACAAATATAAGCATAATATCGTTGATTGATGAATTTAAGAATTAGAATGGAATGTTTCAAATTCACACTATGTGCAGAATGTATATGCTTTCGTCATTTTCAATATTACTGAGCAACTTTGGCACATCATTTTGTTTTCATCAAAGTAAATATGTTATAATTTGGTATGTGCATGATCTGGTATGCTTTTATGTTAGGACCACAAAGAATGACAAGAATTCTAAACCGAAATACTTCCAGTTGTAGATTCAATATACATGATGTATTTTCAACGTCTTGATATTATTGTTTTGATACCTCAAATTAATTTTTTATATCTCGTAATATGAATTTTAATATGATAACTAATGTTGCTGGACATTTTTTGTGTGGAATTGAAGAACGAATTAAATTGAATTGAATGGAAATAATAAATTGATAATAGTTGTTACCAATGTTTACAGCTCAAGCACGAAGAGATCAAAATGGAACGTGGAAACGAAAAGGAATGGCAGAGAGAGGGGACAAGGTCGCTTAGGACTAAGACAAGGCTCTGATGAACCCATGGATGGACCTAGATCTGGAAGGCGTAGGTCAAGGGCAAGCTGAATATGGTCAAGTTATCGAAGATGGTCAACGAAAGACCCGGTCGTTCCGATGGTCCTGGTCGATTTTCAGGACGGCGTCACCCCAGGCCGGGTCCTCATGGTC
>CALNVZ010002974.1:45083485-45134854 GCA_940671915.1 Paracentrotus lividus
GGGGAGAGACTCAGGTATAGGTTAAGGATGGGGGAGACAAATAATGTTGAGACTTATGTTTCAAAATGTTGTCCTGAAAGTGAAAAGACGAAGAAAAATATATCTAAAAGAGAGAGAGAGAGAGAGAGAGATAGACGAGGAAATATAAATGGAGAGGCAGGAGCTAGAAAGCCTGAGAACAGAACCATTATTTTCTCGAGGCCTAAAAAGGACGAAGGGAACCGGTTTGAAAAGGCTAGAGACAATTAATGCTTGATGCAGGAGGAGAAATAAGAATACGGACAAATTCTTTTTGCTTCTAGGTTCAGACAAATCAATAAATTGAAGTTTTATCTAATTGATTTAATAGGTATTTTTACAGTACGTTCTATTTAGGCCTACTACTTAATGGATTTGATCTTTGGCACTATGCATGTGAGTTTCATGTGTTTAAAGGAACTCTTGAAATAGAAAATATCGATATCTTTCAAATAAAAATATAATATTCTGCCAGTTTGTAGATTTCCAACTACTGAAAACGAAATGAGTGGGGTGTATGGTAGGTAGTAGACCGAAGGATTCAGTCACTATTTTGGGATTGCATTGGTTAAACACTGAATGCTCACAAAATGGGATATGGGACAAATTCCGAATATTCTATTAATACGGTGTTACGGTTGATGAATATGTATCATGGAAAGATCACCTTGATAGTGTATGTACTAAAGTGTCTCGAAGTGTTGGAATAATATCCAAACTTCGGTATTTCCTCCCCCAGCAGACCCTAGTTACTTTATACAATGCTATTTTCATGCCTCATTTGATGTACTGCAATATTGCTTGGGGACACACATTTAGGACCCATATACATAAATTGCAAGTTCTTCAAAAAAAAGTTGTTAGATACATAACATATTCAGATTATAGATCACCAAGTACTCCTTTATTTTTGCAACTGCAAATTTTACCATTTGATGAAATGGTTTCTCTTAATTGTGTTACATTAATGTTTAAATATCGATCAGGCCAGTATACATTTTTGACTGATGTGTTTGTGGAAAATTCTTCAATCCATCATTATCATACTCGTCAAAGAAACCTTATCCATCAACCATTTGCGAGAACCCAAACTGCCTTGAAATCATTTAGAATAGTATGTGTTAAAGAGTGGAATAAGTTACCCCATGACATAAAAGATAGCGTGACACTGTCTCGGTTTAAGATATTGTGTAAAAAACACCTTTTCGACAGATTGCATTCAGGTAATACATGAAGGTATAAATTATGAGGAGTGATGTGTGTGTGTGTGTGTGTGTATGTGTGTGTGTGTTTGTGTGTGTGTGTGTGAGTGTTTGTACATAAGTTATACTCATTGTAAATATGTTACTCTTTACTATATACCACTGTGTAAAGGGGCCCCGTCAACAAGCTGTGCTTCACTGGGCTCCCAAACCTATCAATCTAAGTTCTTTGATGTTATGCATTGTATCACTATTGAGTTTGATTTGGTTTGAATAAACTATACTAAAACTAAAACTAACTACTACTATACTATATATACTAAACTAATATCCCAAGAACGGTGGAATATTTCTGCCTAGGTAGGTAGGTGCCCTACCACCACCATGGCGGTAAATATACTTTGTGCTTGACGTGAGTCATAATTTGTACATATACTCTTTTGTTACATTGTAATGTTACACTATTTTCAATACTATGTAGGCCTACTTCGAGATTTTATTGTACAATGTATGTTTGCTGAAGTTGGAATAAATAAACTGAAACTGAAATATGCAGGGGTACTTATACCAGACGTGCCTGCATACTGTGGTTCTTCAGGCATATCACTTTGCGTTGTTGATAAGCGTTGGCAGGTGACGCTTTCCTGAAAAAAATTGTTGAATCATAGTCGCGAAGTTTATTCAACGCTTTTCATGTCTATTTGACGACCAGAAGAGGTAATTTTATGATGTAAGTATTAACAGTTCGATGATGTGTCCTAAAATCGGTGTGGTCTCTCTCACCTTTTACTGAGAAATATGAAATAATATGGTAGCAATTAATTATTTTTTGCATTGTGGTCCCATGTATTGCAAATCGTGTAGTGTAAATTATTCTTGAGTAGGCCTAGACTCTACTCTAACGTTAGATTATAGATGTAGACTTACTCCTCAACGTCCCGTCCTCGGGAACTAAACGAGGAGGATGGGGGAGGATTGGGCAAAATTTGAGATACAAGATTTCATCACCCACCAACGTAGACCGAGGCTGCTCCGTCTTCGACTTGTAATCTCCTCAGTCATGTCAGTTCAGTCAGAAGACGGAGCTCTACAAACTGGATAATGTTTTAACTTAAAATTAGATCTAAATAATTGAAGCCTTTGTGTTGACCTACAAAGATCTAGGATGAAAAATTCTACCCTTCTGTCTGTTTCCTTTTCTTTTCTAGACCAGGACACTAGGACACTAGAGACCAAGACAGGGTAACAACACAAAGCTAAATACCAAAGCCAAAGGAAGGCCTACAACACTACAGTTCAGATGGGTTTGCAGATTAGTAACAGATTCTACCCACTGACTTCTTCTACTCGCTGAAGGATTCAGCTCAATTCAAGCCACCCCAATGTGACCCTCACTCATCTAGAATGTAAAGGTTCAGTGTCGTCAAGCTTCAAAGATCAATGAAGATTTGGCCAAATGTTGTCACTCCACAATGAAAAGATGTCCTGACTGAACTGAAGCTGGAAGGACTTTCATGAAATATCAAGTTATTTAAAGGATGACTCGCTGAGAATTTTAAAAACAACAAAGCAATGGCGGATTATTCTTTCCGAAATACCAGTGATGGGCGCCAATCCAGCCTTAGTGTGCAGGGCGAGTCCATGAGCAGAGATTCTCCGCTTGGAAACGTTAAGAAGTCTTATAAATATCGTGTCATATCAAACGAATCATCAGTGGATGAAACACTGTTTGGATCCCATGAAGATAGGAATAGGAGAACAAGTACAGAATGGAATGATCATAGTCCTTCACCACAAAGAGCTCCCTCTAGTGGCACAAGGAAGTCACCAGCCATCAAGCCAGGTCTTACTGTGTCTCCATCAATGCCTAAGACTAGGAATAAGTACCGCATTGCAAAGCACACACCAACTTATGTCGATCACAGTCTTTTTGGGGGACCTCTCGAGGAGCCGTCATTTGAAGCACCATGGACAGACAAGAAAGCGGAGAGACGTCGAAACACGTCTCTCATGTGGGGGGCTCCCGTTCAAGGTAGTCTCGAGTTTAATTCGAGACCGAACTCGGCTGTTGGCAATCGACCCATGTCAGCTAGTGGAAGTCGCCCTGGGTCAGCTAGTGGAGGTCGCAGGTCATCCACAGGTTCCAGGCCTCAATCTGCTTCTGGGAGGCGCTCTGCAACTCCTACTAAACCTCCTCCTTGGAAATAGATGTTGGAGATGCTTTGATTGTTGATAAGAAGTCTCTGAAATTATTCTATGGAATCAATGGACCATATAGAAAATGAAAATTGTTGAATAACGATGTATCCCAGTAAAATTATCGTGAATTTCCATGTAAATTTACATTAAATACAGGTTCATGAAGACCCATGACTATAGATTGTGTATTGTAAATGCTGTTCAATGTTACATTTACATTGATTTTCCTTTATATTACAATATTGAATGTACATGTACGTGTGGAGTTAAATTTAGTGTTTCTAAAAAATCTCAATCCCCACACCATTTTGAAGTTATTAGGCTATCAAGTTATAAACACCTCAGGATTACTGAGAACCAGGGGCCTGTTTCTCAAAAACGTCAAAAAGTCTAAGTTTGTGGGCATCCCATTGAAACGCGTGTTAATTCTACAACTTAGACTTATGACTGTTTCGAGAAACGGGCCCCAGTTTCACTCCAAATAAGCCCTGTTATAGTGGGGGATCCTGCATCAGCCGTGAGAGGATTTACACAGTCCCACTTGTCCGCCATTATCATCCCAGACAATGGCTCATGTAAATCTGTTGTCAATGCTGGAGGCACCACTGCTAGAAGGCTTGCCAAAATGAACATTTTGTTTACAATGAAAGCTGTGATGATTTTTTTTCTTCATGTTTTTCACTCTCTTGATGTATTAAAAAATGTTATAAATAATTGTTGAGGGCCTAGTTAAAGTGTGCGGTATTATTGCAATCATAATGCCTTAGGCCTACCTTATACTAAGAAATAAGGAATAGTTTTCCTTCTCATATTTGAATAGCAGTTTCAGTTGATGGGGAAGCACTTCCAACAAAGCATGTACAGCCCTGTGCAAAAAAGTTGCTACACAAAAGAAATTTTGTTTAGCAATCCTGCAATACTGTGCTAGCAAATTGCGATGCGATACCAGGAAAATTATTTTCTACCATTTTAAGTTTAAAACCAGAAATGCCTTCTAAGGTCCCAATTGCATGTGATGGATGTTGTGTCTTGTTGTACAGTCTGTGTCAAATAAAATGGTACAAGTGGAAAACATTTTTTTAAAGTGTGAAAATTAATCACATTCTAAGAGTGTTTGAAATTTCTATAAAGTAGGAAAATCAGGCTTTCTTCTGCAATTTTTTTCATCCCATTTGGTGCTGCAGATCTTGAGATATGACCAGTTTTCTATAATCAAGAAAAAATGTACTTTGCCCTTGCTTTTCTATGGGTTTCGCACATAATAGCCATTAATTTAGCGCACCGAAACAATAGATGTGTGTAATTTCTATTAGCTCATCGCCGCACAAAATTTAGCATAACTTTTGTTTTACAAAAGGAAATCATACAAAATAAAGTGCATCAGCAAGAAGAATCTTTTGGCTCTAAGTTGGTACCACATTCACACATCATTTGAGAAGATTTCATACCTAAATAATTTTTTCCCGACTGTACCATTTTTTTTTTTTACACAAAACGTATGAAGACTGTTGATACATTGATGAACTCCATTCCAGATTTTTTAGATTTTTGAAAAATCATGGAATCATTTTTTCAAGTTGAACAGGAATTGCCTGAATTCTCAGTCTACGTTGGAAAATTGATCGCAGGACAGCATAATGACATATGCTAACAAATTCCTATTTCTCACACAGAACACCATATACAAATCTAGTGAGCTGAAATTGTTAAGCGCTACCCAGGAAGTGTGTTCGGTGCAGGGTAGCAAGGTATTCTTGACAGTAAAAGACACTGGCGTAGAGCATTCTCCCCCTTCCCCCCCCCCCACTAACAAAAGAAAGTGCATCCCGCTCTACCGATGCTGAATTGTCATCCCCCCACCACTAACAAAAGAAATTAATGCGTGTCTACGCCCGTGGTAAAAGATATTTTACTATTTTACTGTTTTTAGCCTTGTTCCAGCAAGGTCATTTTCTTGTTCCCAAGGGGTCTTTTGTACATATTGAAATTTCCTATAATTATCCTTGCTACAGTTACAGTTTTTAATCTATAATGCAAAATGAACTTGTGTGATTTTTCATGTACAGTCTTTCACATTTACTTGTGTTATAAGTAAAATGCAAAGTAATTGAAATTCCAGTGTGATGTCTTTAGCTTTTCTAAAATCTAATGTGGCCTATCAAAAACTTGACTGCACTGTGCATGTATGTAATTTGTAGCATACATTTAAAAAATATGTAGTCCCTCAATATCAACCTTTTATTGTTTATGTAAAAGTAAACTCTGAACTGCCCGCAGTTTAGTTTAGTTTAAATTAATTTACATACCATTTTTATAAATACTGCACTTATATCATGGACTAAGTCCATGCTTATATGCACTATGTAAATACCATAGTTTAAAATCTGTAAATATTGTTAATTTAGAAAAAAATGTATATCTTGTACTTTATGTATTTAACAATAAAGTGTAATATAGAACGCTCATTGAAAGTGAGTGGGGCAAAAATAAAATAGCTAAAATATGTGTGGAGGTTTTTTTTTTTCCAGCTCAGTATTTAGTTGTTGATTGAAGAAGGTTGATTATTTGTGGTGAATGTGTTGCCATTTCAACGAGTAATACAGTCAGCCTTGCCTTAGAAGTCAAAGTCACATCACATGGAACTTGAATAATAACCCAAGTCGAAGGTCTTTAAAGGGGAAGTTCACCCTGGGTTTAAATTGGATTCTAAAAAGGCAGAAAAATAAAATAAAAATATGAGTGAAAGTTTGAAGAAAATCAACCAAAAAATAACGAAGTTATGGATGTTTAAAGTTTTGGTTCTGTGACGTCATATGCGAGCTGGTCTCTTATGTGTGTAATGTAAATTCCATAAAATGTCATTTTCTCAAAAAAATATTTATTTCACCTGGGTGGTTGATATATCATCAAAAATATGTGCATATACATGCCTCTATCAATTCAACCCATTCCTTTATCAAGAACCATGAAAAAAGACAAATTTATGGAATTTACATACACAACATATGGGAGAGCTGCTCGCACGTGACGTCACATAATCAGAACTTTGAATATTCATAACTTCACTATTTTTCGGTTGATTTTCTTCAAACTTTCACTCATATTTTTATTTTATTTTTCTGTATTTTTTAGAATCAATAAATTTCCAGGGTGAACTTCCCCTTTAATCCTCTCACCTTCTTCAAATCATCTCCTGTTTATATTACATTGTTATTCTTCATAAGTCAATAATTCTCTTAGTTAAAGCTATTTATTCGGTCCCAAAAGCTTAATTGGGCAACATCATCATTGAAATGATGTTGCCTGAATATAGTAAGCTATTTTGTAAGGCTCTATACCAAAGACTTCATATGAGGGAGTGGACTGTATAAATGAAAATTGCAAAATAAAAACATAATAAATTCATAAATGTGAAGTATGTGTAGAGGTGCCAAGCTTGATGTCAAAATGCTGAATCTTTACTTTATTCTGAGAGATTTTTTACTTACAAAGGAAAGATTACAAGATACAATCAAATATATTCATGTATTATTTTTTATTAATGACTCCAATGCATTTGCAGCATCTATACCTATAGATACATATGCAAATAATATTGCTTAATATATAGTTTTTATAAAGATAAACCAATATAGAAGACTCTATCTGCGTAATTCACTCAAAATATTTTGCATCAATTTGATTGAAGATATGAAAATATATATGGCATAAAACATTCATGTACAATGTATGCATAATATACAGTGCGTATCAAAATAAACTTCAAAGTTGTGAAGATTGTGTTAGTTTTACACAAAATTGAGCAGTAACACGTTAAAGCCACATATCTCATTATAAATGTTCACATTATTATTATTATTATTATTATTATTATTATTATTATCTCCTCTTTCCAATGATATCCTATTTATTCATACATGGTCATGGATGGCTGAGTAATCATTCTTTTTGGACAATGGGACAAAGAGGACATGAGGCCAAGTTTTAGACATGGCTTCGAGCATCAAACACGTAAATGTTTCTTTGTCGGAGAGTTACAATGTCAAAAGGAGGGGTAATCATGGTAATAAACACTTTGCTCTTGAGATACCCCCCCCCCCAAAAAAAAAAGTCTTAACAAGTCAGATCCGGATATTGCGGTGGCCACACCACATCATGATAACAAGGGAAACACTCGATGCCCCAAAGCCTCAGCCAAGCTGTTTCTTACTGCAACTTTTTGGACATCGAGTGATTGCCTTGTATCATGATGTGGAGTGGCCACCGCGATCTCCGCATATGACTTGTTTTGACTTTTTTGGGGGGTTATCTGAAGAGCAAAGGGTTTATTACCCCTCCACTTATGCCTTCTTCTGACATTGCAACTCTCTGACAAAGAATCATTGATGCCGTACTCCACCAGGCCCCAATGACCCACAGGGCTGTGCATGAGATGGAGACAAATGAGCTAATCTCTATGTGGAAAGGAATGGGGGCCATGTTGAGGGGCAAGGGATGTAATGTTTAGAGAGAGACATCCTAAATAAGACAATGTTAAGTTGTGATTATCAATTCCATTATTCCATTTTTTTTAGTTACTTTCTAGTAAGATGCCATGATTCTTGCCATGTCTGAAACTTGGCCCCAAGTCCACTTTGTCCCATTGTACAAAAAGAATGATAACTCAGCCATCCCTGACCTTGTATGAATAAATGAGATGACACTTTGGTGTAAAACTAACACAATCTTCATAGCTTTGGAATGAAAACTTGTTGTGTTTATTTTGATATGCACTGTATATACATGATATTAACAAATAATAGATCCGAAGATTACCATAATCTGTGTAAGGCTTATATATAGGGCCTTCCTTAAAATATACATTTCCTTTCTTGCTAGGTAATTTACATATGTAGAGGTTGAAGTTAAATCAGAGCCAAATGTTTGCATGGTATAACAGCAAGAAAGCTATACATTTTAGGTTATCTTCGGGTAAAATATAGCTCACATATCAGGTGTCACAAATCATATTTCAAATGGCATTTTTTTAGCACCAAAAGTATTTGCCAATATGCTGGTGTTGATATGTGCTACACTGACACACATACATGTACTAGTAGATGCTTCATGCTTTTTTTTTTTATGAAAAAAAAAAGAAGGGGAGATGTATCAATATTTCCTATGCAATGCAGGCGTGCTGACCGTGGTCATTACATTTTGGTTAGTCTCCTAAATATTTTTGGACCACCTTGTCATAGCAGTGTGATGTTATGCACATTGTAACCCAAAGAAATGTAATAAAACATAATATAAATGATAATGGGAAGATTTAAATGGCATCAAATATATGGTAACATAACATCGAAAAAAATATTGCACATCTTTTATGTTCATGTCACAATGTAATTACAAAGGCACAACTCACTGGTATGTCTATTTGTAAAGACAGATTAATTGAACAGAAATTGAAAAATGATATATAAACTATAATGTGTGTGAAATAGAATATTTATATAATTAGTTTGAGCATAACTTACAAAATAAAAACAGGAAAAGTTTTAAAAATAATCTAACCAAGAATAGCAACTTATTGGACACCCAGGCCCCGTAAAACATACATTTTTGGATCAATTTTTACGATTGAAAGAACTATTCTCATTTAATGGTTATTGGTCAGTCGCTTTAGCAAAGAGTGTAAATTTGCAATTTTGATTGGCCATTGTCATTATGTGATTGATTTAATTTAAAGAGCCAAGGTGTTATAAACCATAATGATGGTGTACCAGTGGATGAACTATATACATGTAATCCCAATAGAACTAAATTCACATGTTTGAAAATTTTGATTGTTTTGTCCATCCATTGTACGTTCTAGTTTTCACCACATAATTTTGTTATTTTATGGTTAATAGGCCTATAGCACACATGATATAATGTTGTGGATATTGAAAAGACTACGAGCTATAAAACCTCCACAATTAATCAAGTTTTCCTTGTAGGTCTACATACGACATGAAGCCACATACTATGCCTTAAGTATAGCCATTGTTTTAGATAAAAACTCCCTGGTGAATTCAATCCTATGTGTAAACCAGGTAAGTGTAAGAGCACAGTAATAAAAAACATACATGACTTAATAGTTTTGATAATGGAATGAATGTATTTTTGGCACATTTTCAAAGAAAGACAAATTCTTGGAAGCAACTAAATTAAAGGAAGTATACATTTTTTTTTAAATATAGCTGCAATTGCTATATACACAGATTACTGTACATGATCTAGTATATATACTGAATATTAATATTTAGTGTATCAAGACTTCTATAATAATACAGAGCATTCAGTAAATAGTGAAGCCAATATACTTATAACTTGGACAATGGGAATGAAAAAAAATAAGAAAGAATAATCATCGTCAAATGAAACATCTAGAGATAATATACAAACTCATTTGCCAAAATATACATCTACTCCACAAATACATTAATAAGGCTATACACAGGTGGAAATAAACTTGTCTATCTGTTCCTTTCTGATGAATTACACATTCAAAAATTGATTATGGTAGGGAAAAAAAATTCAACATAGTTCTTTACGATACATTGCTTTCTTAATCAGCTTTGATTTTATTAATTCAATTATCCATTCATACATTTATTGCACAATCACACATGTAAAAATTTTTTCCAAGGTGGAATTTTTGAGGAAGTCGACTAATTATGAATGACTTTTCTAGGATTGATTTATGATCACGTCTTCATTCTGATCAACAGGCAAATAAGGTCTATGGAATTTATGCTCACCGGCAATGGTCCAAGAACATTAATCTTGGTAGAGATGAAAAAGTTTGCCCATAAAGGGATGCAGTAACATTTGATCATACTCAAATTGCAATTTATTTCATTCCGCTCATTTTGCCAACATGATTATAAAGACGTAGGTCAGTCTGGTATCCCTTATCCCTTTAAAATTGCACACAAATTTCTTGTATTACTTTCGAGATATCTATGATTTCATACTCAAATTTTGAAAACCACTCCCGGAACGCTTTTCAAACCATGTGCATTTCAACCCAGCACAATGTTCACCACATTTCCTGTTGTGAAGTCTGCATCCCTACTAAGCTATCCCTGCTAAGCTTGCAACAGAGTGATAGTAAATCAATCTTGTGCACCTGTATGCTTAATCTCGTTTGTTTTCACTGGTTTAAGATAGTAAATGACTTGAAATGATTTGTTCTGAAACTTTCAGTAGTTTGTTTGAATGGTCAGAGCAATAGAATTTTATTCATTTGATCTCTTTTGCAATTGTTTTTGGAACTTACCCAATCCCTGTAATATGCAATCAATTTTAAAGGGTTCCGATACTTATATATTCTCAAAATTCCCAAGCTTTCGAGAGCATAAAACTGTAAACTTCCACGACCATTTTGTATAAATGAATGAATCATCATCCTCATCATCATCACTATCATCAACATCATCATCATCATCATCATCATCATCATCATCATCATCATCACTATCATCATTATCACCATCAATATCATCATCACCACCATCATCATCATCATCATCATCATCATCATTATCATCATCATCCTTATCATCATCATTACAATCATCAGCATATTCATCATCATTATCATTACGATAATCATCATCACATCATCTTCATCATCATCATCATCATCATCATCATCATCATCATCATCATCACTATCATCATTATCACCATCATCATCATCATCATCATCATCATCATCCTCCTCATCATTACAATCATCAGCATATTCATCATCATTATCATTACGATCATCATCATCACATCATCTTCATCATCATTTAGTTTGCGACAAAGTTTGCTCTCCAAAGCGCAACCTTTCCATCCTTGCTACCAGCTCCGGTGATGACATAGCGCATCTCAGCCTGGCACATGGACCGGATTGCATCTTCATGAGCCTCCAGCTCTTTCTCACAATCACAGGTGTTTGCATCAAACAGGTGAATCTTGCCTTGCTTGCTACCAGCCCAGATCTGAAAAAAAAAAAAATAAAAAAAATATTGATATTTGATGTCTTGATGTCTCTCATATCTAACATGGGAGGATGATCATTGAAAAAATGATGGTTGAAGACCGCATAAAGCTTTCTTGGACAATATGATAACAATAAAGTACTTTTTATGGGCGGCTTTCTAATTAATACATGTATGTGGTTAAAGTGGTTTACAATGTTTTATTACCCGGCCATTGAATTCAATTCCAGCACAGCCCACTCCCATTATAATGAGGTGCCAAACACACTGCCTTGTTATAATCAAGTCTCATTAAATTGAGCACAGAGACATGTAAATATGTTTTAAATTTGGGCTGGGAGAACTGCTTTTATATCTGTGCTCAATATGACCAATATTGACTGTAAAATTAAACATTTAAGATGAGTTGAATAAAGGTAAAGCAGTTCTTTCAAGACCAGGGAATAATTTTACTTTTCAAATTTGATTAGCAGTTTTGATTGATGGGGAGAAGTACTTCCAACAAAGTATGTACAGTCCTATGTAAAAAAGTTGCTACACAAAATTGCATAGCAAATTGCGATGCGATACCAGGAAAATTATTCCCTGAAGACTATCATTTCAGAGGTAGGGTTTTGAGGAGATGAAAATGAAACTGAACCTATCTTTGGACAGACCACTGTTGATAATAATGCATGACATACTGACCC
This sequence comes from Paracentrotus lividus, assembly GCA_940671915.1. NCBI lineage: Eukaryota > Metazoa > Echinodermata > Echinoidea > Camarodonta > Echinidae > Paracentrotus > Paracentrotus lividus. Next base: position 45,095,609 of record CALNVZ010002974.1, read on the forward strand.
TAGTTCCCACGGCAACCAGTTTGCTGATACCACGGCATGAGACGGTGAGAAGCTTCTCCTGCTTGAAGGTGTTCATATTCCAGCAAGCTACTTCTCCTCTTCTACCACAACCAGTCCAGATCTGTAAGACAATGAGAAACAGTAGGCAAGTGACGATTAATGTCTTTAAAAATAATGTGCTGGGGCTCAAAACTTACACATATTCAGTCAAGTACTGCACCACTTCTCTACAACATGTCAAATTCAAAGTTGAATTTTTTTTCTCTAATACATTGTAATACAAACAATTGACTTCCAGGCACTATCATCACAATCTCCTTCATCATCATCATCATCATACCCATCATCATCACCATCATCATCATCATCATCACCAACATCATCATCATCGTCAACAACATCATCCATCATCATCATCATCATCACCCTCATCACTATTATCATCATCATCCCCATCATTATCTTCATCATCATCACCACCATCATCAATATCATCTTCACCATCATTACCATCTTCCTCATCAAATATCATCATCCCCATTTTGATCATCATTTCCACCACCAGCACAACCACCACCACCACCACCACCACCACCATCATCATCACCACCACCATCATCATCATCAGCAGCAGCAGCATCCTTATCATCATCACAACCAGTACCACCACCATCATCATCATCTTTTATTCCTATAATCAGAAGCTTACCCTGTTTCCAAGAAGAAGGAATGACTCGATGAGAGACGGCACACCATTTTTGTCAAGATGTTGGAAGCTGTTCAACTCTGAACCATCCAGTCCAATAACTCTGATATCATTCTTCGTACCTGCAAAATGCCATGTGGATTAAGTTAATCACTAAACAAGAGCAATATCATTAATTGATTTGCTAACATTTTATCACTCAGCCATACTTTTTTATTGTTCTATAGGATACCTGTGCTTCGAAACAAGAATCTTTGCTTCTATAAATTTATTAAAAATATGTAAATCATACCCTCTATAGATTAGATAAGTATTTGAGGGTGCAGGGTTGTTCCACTATTGCTCATCTGAATAAGTGCTCTGAATAGCAAGATAAGAAACACTTAATTAAATGGAAATATGTATACAAACCAGAGAAATTAATAAATTCCTTATATTCGTAAATATCCCTATATAATTCCGCTGTTAACAAGGCATGGGGGAATTAGATGATTAGAATTGTTTACAATTTTATGATAACATGTATTTTAGTAATATTGATCTTGTAAAGTATATTACATCAAGGTTATACAAAATGATGACGTTCAATATACTTTGGATTAACAAATAGCACAGCCAACATTAGTTTTAAATTTTTGCATGAAACAAAACAATTTTGTATGAGGTAGACATCATTTAATCATGATATCAAATAATTTGTGTTTTAATGAAATTGGATACTTACAGCACCATAGCTTCTCACTGTACCAGCGCATGGAGACCAGTGTCTTTGTGTTCTTGAGTTGTATCAGATGTTTTTGAGACAAGCTCTGAGTGTCCCAGCCAAAGATCTGCCCATTCAAGCTGCATGTGAAGGCAGTCCTGAAGACAGAAACAGGAAAATGTTCAGATGATGCTTGTACAATCAATGCTATAAGGTTCCAGGGCAACATCCCCTACCTACAGTACCATCTAAAATACAACTAACCCTAACCATATTTTTTTGGGTAGTTGTCCTGGAGGTAAGTGTCCAGTGCCCTGTAACACAAGACTTATGATTGATAAAAAGTTATGATTGATGTTTTCTTGGTAGCCTCATTTGGCAACCAGGTACAGTCATGGATTAGGATTTGGATATGATTAAGAGTAGGGTTAGGGCTAGGGTTAGGATCAAGATCATCAACTTTGGAGCATCCTGTCCATGATGAGGCTACCGACAAAAAAATCAATCATCAATCGCAAGTCTTTGTGGTACACCCCACAGGTGTGATTTTCCTCATATGCCATGATAATGATTTTTGCATGCTCAACACCTGATGCTGAGTTGATCTTAATGCATCTTTAATTAACAAATCAATAATCAGTCTCCTTCAAATTGGACAAGTATATGTTCCTTTTAAATTATAAATCAATTGGGCTTTAAAGCTGGGGTATAGTTTTGGGAAAAGGAAAAATTCAATTTGGATTCACAGTTAGATAATATGAAAGACTGAATCCTATGACTATTATAAATCAAATTATATTACTTGAAATCTCGTTTTAAAGTCTTTATTTCACAATATAAGTATAATATAAGGAAAGTCGGGACCCGACACCAACACAGCATTCACGTGGAAAACCAATGGGGATTCTCTTGTGTGGGTGATTCACACAGATCCTTATGCACCGGTCATGCGGTAAGCGGTAAGCGGGCATTAGGGAAAAGGTCTACAACAACTGTTACGTTATGTTTCTTTCAAACATTTTCACTGAAATTCACTGGAAATCATGAAAGGAATATCACAAGATCTCTCACACATATCTTATAGTGCAATGTGGACAACATGAGACTATATTTGATCAATTTTATGCTGATTCCTTTTTTGTTACCAAAATTATACACCAGGTTTAAGCACTATATTCTCACATTAATGGGTTAATTGTAAATGTATACTGAACAATCACTTAGTAAGGAATATACACAACTGCGCGCATAATAATTTGGAATTATCATTACCCGGCTTTAGCTATAGCTGTCCTAAGTAATTTAAAAACATGTCAACCAAAACTTACTTTCCATCTTCTGATATGGTCATCATCATCATTCCCATCATAATTCCCAACATCATCATCATCATCATCATCGCACCATCACCATCATCATCAAACCATCCTCATCATCATCAAACCATCATCATCATCATCAAACCATCATCATCATCATCATCATCATCATCATCATCATCATCATCATCATCATCATCATCACCATCATCTTCATCAATTATCATCGCCATCATCACCTCCATCATACCTAGATGGAATAGTCATTTAAATAGATGTCAACCAAAACTTACTTTCCGTCTTCTGATATGGTCATGTCAGACACGATGTCGTTGTGTTCTACCAGCTGCTTGTTGGAGAGGCAGGTGGGTATATCAATGATGTAGATGGTTGTATCAAAGGATCCGGCCCATACTTGCTCTCCTCTCACACACAGGAGACAACACTATAAAATGAAGGAGACAATATGAACCACAGACTTACACAGAAATGCATGTACGGGGCAACACAAAATGTTCGGGACCCAATCATACCAGCTGTTTGGGTATATTTTAGGTCATATTATTACTATTAGGGCAATTGAAGAGCAGTCTTTTATTGTGGAGCTTTTAATTATGATATTCTTACCAAATAGCATGAAAATAACACAAAAGCTCACAATGATTTTCTTCATCTTTCCCACACCTTCCAAACACTAGATTCCCTTTAAAGCAAGTGCAAACTGACCACCACTCTCTCTGTTTTATAAATAGCTAGTCTTAAAATACACCTTTTGAGTTAATCATTAATTATACTTATTTTGACATCTGGTGACATAATAATTGTGGTATGAATATATTGAGTAGTGATAAGTGTGTTATCATTCAAGTGGGTTTATATTATTAGACTATACTGCTCAGCAGGTTTCAATATGGGTTAGGAAACGGGGCAGATTAAAGTAGTTCAGGACTCAAGGTAGTACTTTACGAGTATGATGGTTCGTATTGGCTTTAAAATACATCATTCTTGCAGGTAGCTCTGAGGACCATAACAAATTTTCATTTAAATACTTTTCTTAGAATTAAGGACCGACTCATCAGCGTGTGTGTATGTGTGTGTGTGTGTGTGTGTGTTAGCATGTTCATGGGTATGTATGTGTTTTCATTTATCTGTTGCTTAATCCTTACGTTTCATGATGTATTCAAGTTGATACTTTGTCTATTAATGTATATTACAATTGTCTTTATATATCACGATTATATCGTGTCATGTTGGTTTTTAAAAACAAATGAAATAAAATGAGCAGGCTGCCCTATTACAATGGTGTTAATCAGGGTCCTTAAGTTTCCCATTAAGACTTAGAGGGTTTTGTGTTTGCAAACTAGGATTTAAGGAAGGAGGAATGACTTACCACTCGGTCCTTAGCATCTGCAAACTCTGCCTCTAAAATGAAATTTCTCTTTAAAAACTTCACTTTAAAACTAACCTTGCCCAGCCCCATGTTGCTCCGGAGCCTGTTTATTACCCATTCAGACTCAATAATGTAAGTGTTTGCAAACTAGGAATGACATACCACTCGGTCCTTAGCATCAGCAAACTCCGCCTCCAACACAAAGTTACTTCCGTCGAACACCTTGACCTTTCCTGACCCCATTGCGCACCAGAGCTTGGGCGTGGCATCCTCTTCGCTCATACTCCGGTCTGAAAATATAGATTCTGAACAATTTACAGAGGTGTAGTGGGAGTTCCATGACTATGTGAATGCCATTGGTTGGGGCAACATGCAACAGGGTTGCTGACATACCAGACCCCATTTTTAAAGGCATTATTGGAAGAAAAGAAGGTCTCAACAATCTATGTCACACATTCTTTATTATATCCTTATAATAACTTAATGTGATCCAATTAATTTCTCTGATTCCCCCCCCCCTTCCCAATCTCCAATTTTGTAAACTTTATAATATTTTGTTGTTGTTGTGCACTTTAAAATAAATTTAATGATACAGCTGGAGTTAGTTACATGTAGTAGCAGAAAATATTCAATTAAATTATCAATTTTTATTGAAAGAGAGCCCTCAAAGTAAATATCTCCACTAACATAATTACTGTATAAAGTCAATACTAAACATACAAATATGAATATACATTGTAGGAATGGTGAAAAACAAAACCATGATATGCAGGTCTCTGTGTGGGTTTATTTGTATTAGATCATATTTTCTATATACAGAGAGGAATGTCTTAAAGCTTACACTGTAGCTTTGGAACCAATCAAAATTTCTCTATAGTCTACATTTCAAAAAGCCAATACATCACATATATGCAATTTTTTAACAACTTCTTATCAAATCGAATGTTTTATTCATAATGTCTCTTTAAGACGATTAAAGTCTTGAGTTATGCAACGTAGTTGCACACAAAAGGCCTGTGGAAACCAAAACGCACTTGTTTTTAATGTCAAGCATTCTCAAAAATCTCAATGATAGTTTTGGTATTGAGGAAATAGATACAAGACCTACATCATAAATTTGTATCAAGAACCCCTGGACAACTACCCCTCAGAAACAGGTTTATGTAGAAGTTTAGGGGTAAATTTTTTGTTGGGGGTACTTTAGTTCTCCTAGAACCTCTCAAATGCCTTTATCCAATTCAATTATGCCTTTCGAGTTTCCCACAAGTAATACCAATGATCAATAGCCACCTACATGAAAGAAAAATTTAACCCTTTAGCACCTAGAGACTGCGTGAAAAGTGTCAACTTACTACCTAACGGAAAGGGTTTTCCTGTGTATGCATCAGGGTGTTTCAATAAGAAATACTCTTAAAACATACTTTTTTTTTGTGCAGAACCGGAAAGCACACATCCTGTGAGTAATGCAAAACAAATATGGGCATGTTTGATCACATATTTTTGATAATATCATGACTATACCGTACATAAAACAGGGGCAGTGATTTAGTGATTAAGCTGAAGGGCGCTCTCATGCGGTTTAGGTGCTAAAGGGTTAAAGAGAGAGCAAGATAATTGAAGCTGATTAGACTTACTGCCTGGTGTGTATATCATAGCTTCTACAGTGGTTCTCTGTGCCTCATTACTGGATGGGTTGAACTTATGAACCAACGCTGAGCTGGTCTCAGCAGGAACCTTTCCCATACCCTCATCTCGTAACCGGGAGAAATGACAAAGATGCTGAAATACATCAAACATTGAAAGATTAAAAGTCATTAAAGGGAATCTAGTGTAGTGGGAAGGTGTGGGAAAGATGAAGAAAATTATAGTGTGCTTTCCTGTTATTTCCATGCTATTTGGGAAGAGTATCATAATAAAAAGCTCCACAATAAAGGGCTCTTCAATTGCCCTAATAGTCATAATATGACCTAAAATATACCAAACAGCTAATATGTTTGGGTCCCGAATATTTAGTGTTGCCCCATACATGCATTTCTGTGTAAGTGCATGTGACTCAAAGCTGAATTTGGTTAATTTCTTAACATTTTGGAAATTCCAAAACCTCACAACACAAAATAATGCTTAGGTGAACTGATATCAACCTTTCCCAATCACTTTTAGACATTGTCTTCCACATTTCAATGTCATGACCAGAACAATACATTTGTAGTTTCACTTTAATATGTACCCTTTACTGTGGTCTTTGCATCTCATCCCTAGATGGGTAAAATTTGTTACCAAAAGCTGAGCTGATCTCTAGTGGGATGCAATCCACTATCACGGTATGTTTGGGTGCAATGTCCTTGAATTACGAACAATGGATAACTATTTACTTTAGAAATATACAGAAAAGCTATATGTAACAAGGAAAATATTAAATGTTCTGAAATAAGCAAACTAAAAAATAACAAAAACAATTTTGAGAAAACAAAATGGCACAAAGAAATTTTGTATGCAGTACAAGGAGATCTTTACTATGTAAATTTCCATTTTATTTCCTTAAAAAAAAAAGGGATAATAAAACAAATTTGTAGAAAACGAAGTGGCAAAAGGAAAAATTTGTATGCAGTACAAAGAGATCTTTACTTTGAAAATATCTGTTTCATATTTTAAAAAAATAGCACCAAAAAAATCCATCATTTAAAGAATACAAAAGCCAGATTTTCTCATGCCCACCATGTGACGGATGGATGCCGGATGGACAGACACCGTTTGGATCTCTAAGTCTCGCCTTCACCTCCGGTGGGCGAGACAAAAACTTGAAAGCTGGACCCTTGTCTAATACCTACCCATACAGCACTATCAAGATGTTTAGCGTGTGTTGCATCCTCATTCTCTGCACTGCGTATGACAGAGTCTATCAGTTTAACATTACGAGCTGCTTGCTGAACGACCTGAGGGTCCTTCTGAGCATCGGCAATGACACGCCCAGCCCATAGCTCCATGATCAGTGTGAACCAGCTGTTCCGCTCTGCCTTCAAATTGGCAACATAAGGATTTGTGTTCGGTTCTGCACAAGACATGAAGGAGTAATAATAGTTGCGTTTTATATAGGGCCTAATATGAAATAGATCTCTAAGCTTCTTAACCGGTTGGAGACAAGTTGATTTTGCTGTAACACACATTTCCCACAGACCCCTGCCCGAATATATTCGGGCCCAGTCCTCAATGGATTAACAATACTATTACCCTGGCCATAGCATGCTTGTAAAATGCAAGAAACCGCCAAAGATGGCAGCCGCCTCACATAGATTGCGGAAAAAACATGCACGACTGGAGGAAATCAAATCAAGTGTATTTATCTACTGCACACCCACACACACACATACATGATGGGGTTTGAATTTCTTACTTGTGCTGTATATCCTGAGAGCTTGACAGCTGAGCAGGATATTAAAGTATTCAAACTTCTCCAACTTCTCAATATCCCTGGTTCTAACAATCTCCCGGTAGACGTTACTGCCTTCACCCATGTAGAACAGCCTAGCAAATCAGACAGGTCAAAATATCACATTTAAAACAATAAATTTCTGGTAATGACCGCAAAACAGGTTACGGAATCCGACAAGATTACCACTAATTGTTTAAGTAACTACAGGCCCTCTCCTGCCTAACCCCTGTTCCCAACCAGATCTTACTACTCTTTCGCCTAATGGGATCGCCTGCGTTCAGTATCTAATGGGCAGAGTCTGAATCAAATTCTAATTCATCTAACAATCACAAATAAACAAAATTGAGAGAAAGGACTCGAGAAGAAGAAGAAGGCCTAACATGCAAAGTTATCTAAACAGAAAATGAGTAATTGCTGAATATTTAGCAAAAGAAGTAAGGCACTTTGTCAATTTGTTGGGACCTGAATCAATGACAAGGACAATGATCAATTAAGACCACGCCATGTGCCCAGGGATCTGTGTAAGTAATTTTTCACTTTGGACGAGTTTTCAATTTTGAATAACATTTTGGCTGACCTTAAATCATGCCTGAAATCAATATGATGAGATGATGACCCTGCTTTTGAAATCCTTACTTTTAACGTTATTGTTCATTTCAAATTTTTTTTGGAGAGGGGGCTTTGAAGAGAAACATTACATTACCTCTTTTCTGTCAAGACCAATCTGCCCATGCCATGGTCTGTCCTGATCAAGGCAGACATCTTCAGAACACTTTCTGTACTGTCTAAGTATTCCTTATAGATGGTGAGTGGTATGGATTTTGTCTCCTCTAAACCCTCCTTCCATGCTTCATAGAAGTAGATAAAAGTCTCAGCATCAAGATCTTTAAAAAAAAAAAAAGTGAAAAAAGTGAACTGATTTTTTTTTAAATTAAGAAATATAATGCCCTTTTTGTCCCCAATGGTGTATTTTCCACTATTTTAAAATCTACAAAGCAATTGAATATGAATGATCATGAATGTACCTCTGTACATGTACCTATGTTTGTCTTGTAGATAGGAAAATGTGGCACATGAGGTAATGCCAAACACCTTCCTACATATATTTGCACCTGAATATGCATGGAAATAATGGTTGGTGCAATAAATTGCTTTTCTTCCTACTTGTACTCAATAACAGGGGGTACCTGGTAGGAATAATGCATTGGTAAACTATGCTGTATGGTACAAATATGAAAAACCAGGTTTATAATTTCCAAGTTTCTTTTGAAAGTAGAGAGTGATGTTATATCATAATGTGAATGCAATATATTATAACAGAGTATGATTATTATGATACTGATACTCACAGTTGGATCCAGCTGATAAGGCATTGAATAACCTGTCAATGACATCTACATCTATGGCTATCTCTAAGTACTGCATCCAGTGAATAAACTCTCTCAAACCTGAATGAAAAGAATACAAGATTCATTTCATCTGAAACAAGCACTAGAAGATAAATATAAGCATTACACTTAAAGCAAGGAAATTTGATCATGCCACACCTCTACTAAGAGATTTGCATTGGTTACCTGTCTCAAAGAAAATTGTGTTTAAAGTAGCATTGATTGTATTTAAGTCTATTCATAATTTGTCTCCTCAATACATTTCATACATGTTTTCCTTCCTCACACAGTCAAATTACTCTTTACGATCTCGAACAGACCCCCTTCTTCTGAAAATTCCAAGGATCAATTCCAAAAAATGTGAACAAACTATTAGTTTTGCCGGTCCCAAAATTTGGAATGATCTTCCTCTTGAAATCTGTTCTTGCACGACAGTTCAAACATTTAAGAACAAATTGAAGACACATTTGCTCTCCCTCTGATCTGTTACTTGAAGTCACCTTTCTTACTGTTGTGTTTTTGTTTTGTTTCTTATATGTGAAGCGCCTTGAGCAAATTTATTAGGAAGGGCACTATATATGAATATGTTATTAAATGGAAGCATCATCAGGCTCAACTGGAACAATTCTCACAAATTTCACCACACTTGGAGTCAAGCCTAGTTGTCTGCTCTTGCCAAATTCATTTATGACGTTTATGCATGTTCAATCGTACCTATTCAATTGTTTTATACACTCCTTTTACATGTTTTACTCAAAATTTATCTACTTTATATGTATGTTCTGTAAGTTTTCATTTCCTACTTTGTCTTCCCCTTTCCTTTACTATCTTTATTTTCCTCATCTTCTCCTGTGCCTCTGTTTCCTTCGTACGTCATCTCCTCTTTCTCAGTCCCCTACTTTTCTACTTGTTATTGTATGTAATACCGTTAGTATGTTATTTTGTTTGAGCTGATAATCACCTGATATTTTATGTTATTTTTAAATTGTAAACTTGAAATGTCTAAGTCCTTGGACTGCCTTTTCAGTATTTCAATACACCGAATTGAACTGAAAAAAATACAACAATTATCACTTTTAGATAGATAATGAGGTTCTATTGTAATGCTATTTAAAAGTGAGCTAGTGGAATTGGTTGAGGTACAGTGAAAATTTGTTGTTTATATGCTCATTTTATATGGCTAATGACATCTTTACACAACACAAAAAGTAATAAAAAATGTCACTTTGGTAATTATAAGTAATATTTCTGTAACATGGACTTACATTTTGTGTTGTCTTTAAGATAATAGTATAAAAGTATTACCTAGTTCATTACCCCCCCCCCCCCAATTAGTTATATTGGGAAGAGAGACCTACGGGTTACAGTGATTCAGTTCGCTTTTCTCCTTCCATGGCACAGGTGATGCCAAAATAATAATAATTATAAATTTGTAACACACACTTTTCTGCCCATAAAAGGCACCCAAGGTGCACAAAAAAAAATAATACTTGAGCATAATTGAATAATTGAAAATAAATAATAATAAAATAATAATAATCAACATACATTTAGAAGATATACATGTTTGTATTATTACCTAGTTCGCCCTTATCTGGCAAGTCATCTGGTTGTATACTGGGCATGGCACTGAACTGTGGTGCAGATCGACATAAACTGATCTTACGTAGAATCTCTCCTCTCTCGTATCATTATCAGAGAACATACAACATACATTTTGATGATATACATGTTTGTGTTATTACCTAGTTCGCCCTTATCTGGCAAGTCATCTGGTTGTATACTGGGCATGGCACTGAACTGTGGTGTAGAGCGACGTTCACTGATCTTACGTAGAATCTCTCCTCTTTTATAGAACTCCCTTCGGTGAAGTAGATCCTTGTCTTCTGCACTCAGATTGTTCATCAGTTCTGTGATAAGCCTACTCATTATCAAAAAACATACCGGTACATGAATAAAGAAGGACAAGCTGCCCTCAGCATTCGCAACTCCATGGATAAACTTGTTCCTACCAGTTTTGGCCAATCAAAAATCAATCCTACAAACTCCTGTTTTGATTGGTTTAATGAGAGTGACCCATCCCTTCTAATTCAGAGTCATATACCATGCGTATAAAAAAAAAGGGATTCCATTTTTAGAGGGCCCATATTCCAACCTCATTTGTTTTTGCTGCTCATATGTAACATATATTTAAAGACAAACTCTCAACCTTTCCAATGAAACTTTCCTTGAATCATAAATGTAAGTATAATTTAGTAAACTGAAAATTAAGAGACAGGTACAGAATCTATTTTTCCAAGTTTAAAGAAAATGAGAGAAGACTGAGTGAATGTTGTCCCTGTTGTCCCAGAGTATTGAATAGGATTCTGTGTGATGATGTGTGACTCCTTTGAAAGCATTCACTCAGTCTGTCATCCTTTGACAAAAACTTGGAAAAATGGATTTTGTGCCTGACACTTTCATTTGCAATTTATTCCATTATGCATTACATTTATGATTCAAGAAGGGTATCATTGTAAAGGTGAGGAATTCATCTTTAATTAAATGAAAGAAATAGATATCCAAACTGGATGAGCTGGGGATATGGCCCCTCCAAAAATGGATTACATTTTTTCCATATGCACTGTACATTAAGTTGTCAAAGTGATAGCACTTAAATTGATAGATAGATTAACCATAACTGTAAAATAAGAATAACGTTATAATCTCAAAGAACTGTTCATAGTGGTTGCATTGAGTAATATAATTTGTCTTTATAATTAGATATTTATTTTATTCAAAATATACTACTCCCACCAGAAATGTGATGAGCACAAATAAAACAATACAAAATAACTTGCCTAAAATAAGACTGTTCCCAAATGGTTCTTTGATATGAAAGTATGAATACATGAATCATTATAATTTGAAACAAAGACAATTTTATTAAAGATTTGAATGCCAGTAAACTAATCATTTTGACAAATTTCTAAACTTCTCAGCTTTCAAAACTTGCAGGCATAAATTTATTGCAGTGAAAAACAAGTACTTCAATTCACAACATTATCTTCTTTCAAGTTATGGCTAATAAAAATCTCTAGCACATAATTTTATACCTATAGAATAAGCTTACGGAGTAGGGAGAATAGATAGGTCTGCTGTATGTAGATTATGGAAATCATTTAGCGCATCAAGAGGGCTGTTGCATGCTATGTGAAACATATCCCTCTTATATACTTACGGAGTAGGGAGGATAGATAAGTCTGCTGTATGCAGATTATGGAAGTCATCTAGCGCATCAAGAGGACTGTTACATGCTATGTGAAACATCCCGCGTAAATACAGATAAGATGCCTTCAGAGCCGGCTGTCTGCAGCTCTATGAATAATACAAGACAGATAAAATTCAATTATATTCTCAAACTCTCTAATTTTGTTTAAGATTGTTTAAATGCACTGATTGAAACTAAACATAATCAAGAAAATCAAATTTCTATTTAATGACTGAAATACAATGCCAAACATTGCGACACTGCCTCTCTGATATATCTTTAGAACTGGAAGTCTACAACCTTATAAAATGATTTATTAAAACAATGATAGTGATCTACCTGACAATAATTTTCTACATCTTTCCCACATTTAATTCCCTTTAATTGTCAGGTTTTGTCATCTATAGGTGGAGTGGACTTATCAGAAGGTCATGTGGGGTCAGGTTAACGTCTATACTCACCTCAATTGAATGGTCCAGCTGCTCGATGCATTTGGTGAAGAAATGTTGGGCTGCATGATAATACAGAGATAATGACACTAAACTTAAGTTTTTGTTCTGCCATAGCAATACAATACTGCAAACAACAGGCACATGACTGTCCAAGCATAAATGAGTACAAAAATAAATTCTGAATACCACTCCCCCCCCAAAAAAAAGGGGGGGAATACAAATATAAAATACCCGAAGTTTCAGATAATTTTGTCTCAGAAACTACAGTGTTGCGTTTCCATGAAGACAATTGTTTCCTCATGAAAACTCATCAAAAATCAAAAGTAAAAGATAGCATACAAATATACAGACTTTGAGCAAAGGATGGTTAAATCTAGAGATCGCAGCTACTAAAATATTTCTATTTCCTGAAGGGCTTTAGCCCTGAAGGAAATAGGAATATTTGGTTAGCTAAGATCGTGTAGATTTAACCATTCTTGCGAAGAAAAGTACAGTATATTTGTTTTATATCCATCATCAAAAAGAAATCTTCCTAACTGTTAAATCCCAGAGAGATTTGATTTGATTTAACTGAACGTTGCCGGTACCGCCTACAGCGCTCGCGCCGTGCAAGGGGCTGGTGATCTACCTAGCCCAAGGCCTGCCTACGGTTTCGGTAGACTAGTTACTGGGTAGCCCCCAGGATGCTGCCACGAAGAGCCGTACACACTTTGTGTACGGTCTGCCGCAGTAAGTTACGGGGATGAACGTCGGTCAATCCCCCCCCCCCCTCCCCCATAACACAAATAAAATGAATAACAGACTCACCCAAGATTGCATGATCCTATCCATCTTTTTTGTGGAGCGTGACCTAACTTATACTTTCTTTTATGTCCAATGTCAATTTTTTGGGGGGTGGAGGGGGGGGGGGGCTTTTATAATGCAAATGCAGCGCAGCGCGTTATTGCTATGCATATGCTGAGTGTGTGTGCGAGGAGCGGAGGCGGCCTTAACCGCAGCATGCAAGCAGCTAGCTACACACACAACTAGAGATATCGATAATGTGGGTGCACACTAGCATATACAACTTCGTGTATTGATATCTCGTGAGAAATAGTAATCCCAACTATATCGGGGTAAATGGGAAATTATTCTTTTCTACCGATTCTAGTGGGATCATTTTAAATCACGTGAAGTGTTCCTATCCAATCAATATTCAACAAACTTTCAATGATGGATATAATATTCTCTATTTAGAGAAATACATTAAAAAACAAGTTGGAATGCTGGTCTCTCTTTCTTTCAGTTCTTCAGACATCAATAAAATAAAAATAAAATACCCTTTCAGAAAATGCAGAGTTAACTACATGATGTTAATATACTCGCTCTACAATGAAATATTTTGAATAATACTAGCTTGTGTTTCTATGTGTGACCTGTTGCCTCAATACTACCAATAAGAAGCCAGAATTAATTTATTTGTTTCATCTATTTTCTGAGACTACAAATAAAAAAAAAAAATAGCCCAATGAAACATGGCCTTATTATGTTGGACACTTGGAGGTGAAAGTCTTTACAGGCTTGCCAGGGGAAAGTGACCATACTCTTGCAATTTTAAAGCAGAAGGAATTGCAGAGGTTAACAGCAACCCGATGCTGGCCGTCCGGACAGTCAATTCCAGCAACATTCCCAACTGGTTGCGATCATGGCATAATAGAAGTTAAAGATATCTATTACGAGAACTTTGCTATTTTATCCTTTGGTTTATGTCAGGATTTATTATATTCTGACCACACAAGCATAGAAAATTTAGGGGTTTCTAGGATTAACATCATACTAGGGTTTGCCATAGCTCAGTTGGTAAGAGTGCGGGTCTAGTAGTCCAGATGTTTCAGGTTTGAATCTTGCTGGCATCACATTCTCTTTACTCATTTTTCATATTCTAAATTTCTAGTAAGTTTCCCTCTTTGTCTGAAATTTACTTTTTGGTAGTTCAGGGGCTTTAGGTCTCTAAGCTAGTATCACTCTACAAGAAAAAACCCAGACAGCAGCTTAGCAAGAGATTTCGAAATAGACGTCTTTAGAAATTTATGTGCTAGAAAAAGCAGAAGTAAAGAACTTTTTGAAGTATATGATGGCAATAAACATGCCTTTAAGTATGCACATTTTTTAAAATTAGCTATTGAAATTCTAGTAAATAGGACCTTGCAATGATGAGTTATATTTTCCTCTTCTATTTAATGAAGCACTTGTGGGATGCTTGATGACAATATATACACAACTTTGTTTAATTTTTCAAATCTTCAAACTGCTACAGGAAGAACCCAATATTGTTGTCCTGTACAATTAATTTTTTTAGAATATGAATGTTAAACCTAAATGAAACTAAATGTGTCGTATATGTGCTAGTAGAAAACTTGAAGATAACAATGATTATTTTAAAGCATTTCATTATCAGACTAATTGTATATATCATTATGATCGCTGAAGAAAGTTGTCATACAAGGTTATAAATCCAGCTATATACCAAAGAAGAAGAAACAAATTGTGCTGCATGGCTACATACAATTTAGTATCATGATGATAATCCATATATTTTATGATAGAGATTTTTTTATTTTTTTATTTACGAAAAAAGAATCAGTATTTTTTGCAGAAAAAAAGTTGCTACTCTTCCAATTTCAAATAACAGACCTGAATTTTTAGATGGAAACTCAACTCTCTTGAAATCTTCACCCATTTCTTTCTCTGTTGAGGGAAATATGAATCATACATCTATCGTCACTTTTTAATCAAATCAAATATTTAAGGCTAGATTCCCAGAAACATAAATAAAGTTAAAAACTATCCTATTACAGCCACTGCATTGCTTTTCTTTTAGAGAGCTAGTGGGTCAAACTGAGTCTCATTCAATGTATAGTAATTCAATGACAATTATTCAAATCAAGTAAATAATCATATTTCATTGATGACAAATCTAGCAAAGCGCGGCAAGTATGGATAGTATACAATACAAATTCCAGTGCATGCCTCCTCTGGTTAAAACCAGATCTAGCCAGTTAGGGCAGTAATGCACCAGATATCATAATTCAGACTCAAGGGCATGACTGCTCTAGTTAGAACCCTTTTTTGTATTAACAATTCTTACTCCATAAACAAAGATAAACAAGCAAACGGGACCTACGGACAACCCGAAAATATGATGCCTCGGGCACCACTGGAGGCATAAAAATAGAGAATCAGTTTCATTACAAAACAGGAAACACACAGAGGCTTCCTAATTATTTTGATAAACACAAAATAGTCACTTATGTTCAATTGACTAGATGGAACTATTAGATATGGGGTTATGTTTGCTTTCTAGATAATCATGAAACACGAATGTGAATTACCTGAATTGTATGGAATATGAAACAGAGGTAGCATGAACTGTGCAGTCTGGTCAGATAAACTTTGACCTCCCTCGCTTAGACTCCTTGCACCAGACACTCGGCGTCGTCTCAAATCAGGCACAGACTGCCCAGAACTCTGTTTACGGATTCTAAAGAGAACAGATTTGGAACAAAAGTAGCTTACTAAAAACAGACAATGGACATTCACTTTTTAGAAATGATATGGGTACAATTTTTTAGGATTGTCAGAAGGGCCTTTAATCTACAATGTGGGGATGTCCCCTTAGCTTCATTACATACAAATATATGTAATAAATAAATTTTGATTAAAAAAAGGGTATGACTTCGCATGATATTGTTTTTCATGCGAATTTATAAATGATACATGTACATTTGTATGTGAAGAACCTCCACAAAGGTAACATCATGTACCAATGGAAATGATTTAGATACAAGGGCCAATAACATAGAAGATTTGCAAGTCATAGCAACTTGATTTCAATATTTTTATATGGCATATGATGCACTTTTTGGTACCCTGGGGTACCAAAAAATAAATCACCGTTCTGTTGAATTATTTATTTTATTTTTAGCGCTGATTCCTGGGTTACCAAACTGTCCAAAATTATATATAAATTCTTGAGTAGTTACTATAATAAGTTAAATTTGTACTATTATTGTCATTAGATAATATTAAAGAAGGAAACAGGCCTTGTGATCATTGTCGCACCGATCATACGACCATGAAAATAATACTCAGCATGAAAACACTGTATAACTGTATGCTAATGGACACGAGAGGGCGCTGCACAACGCTGTACCCCGGGTTACAACGGTACCCCGGTGTACGGCGTGGTGCATCATATAACAATGCTCAACATTAGCATGTGCCCCGTTGCCCGGAGCAACTAGATTTGACCCTCAGGCAACCAAATTTGGAAGAAAGTAGTTGCCCGAACTGGGCAACCACATTTTTTCGTGAGACAAATGTAAGAGCTTACATGATAGACTAAATGTATTGGGCTTTTGACCCTGTGAACTTGGTTACATTATGAGTTCATTGTAAATCACACATATGAAGTTTTTAAATAAAAATCAAATTTTTTTTGTTGTCATTGTTTTTTTGTTTTTTTGTTTTTATTGGGCCGGGCAACCAGATTTTTTATTTGGGCAACCATTTTGGAGGAAAATCAAATATTTGGTAGCCCTGCCTGGCAACTACTAAAAAGTGTTAGTTTTGAGCATTGCATATAGCATTAAGTACATGTATATCCATCCATCGTCTTGAAGTTAAGAATATGTTTTTACACATTATGGCCGACAAAGATAAGTTTTCAAAGTAAAGCCAAGGTCAGAACCATACCTGCCCTGGTCTACAACGCTGGAAACATTAAGACTCGGTGGTCTAATCTTCTTCTCCATCTGAGCGTAGTAGTCTTTCTTCTGGTCCAGTCGGTCCTCTCGGAATGGTTTGAAGATATGAGAATGGACCACCTCGTTGTAGAAGTCTTTCTCTTCATCAGCTTGGGATGAAATAAACTCATCCAGTTTGAACCAGCGTTGATCCATGCTCATGAACTCGGGAAGCTCTCTAGACAGCGATAAGAAATCAATGAATAAGTCTTGGAGTGCATTTTTATTAAATTTAATAGATTTATCAGGATTGAAACATCACACTGAATTGTTGATACACGTAGATTTTTTTTTAAATGTTGATATTGTCTTGTGTATATTTATAATAAAAACTACACAGATCACCACGGATTACATGTTTAAAAAAACTACTATACTCTGGTGTACTAGTACAGAAAACCTTCATCCCTGAACATGGTTTATGAAATAATTAAAATTCAACATTAAATTTTTATTTTCACGGGCGTAGACACAAATTCCTTTCTTTTGTAAGTGGGGGGGGGGGGATGAAGTATTCATGATCGGTAGAGCGGGACGCAGTTATTCAGTTAGTGGGGGGATGCGCTACGCCAGTGTTTATTTTCATGCTATATTGTCAAGTTCTTTTTCCTTACAGATGCAAAACTGAACCCAAATTCAGCAAAATCAAGAAAGGACACAGGGCCTAATGACCCCTCTCTACTATTATTCATAACATTATCAAAGAGCAACTTATTGGCCCGAATTCACAAACGTGGTTTAGTTAGTCCATGGTCTAAATCAATTGTTTAAACCACGGATTTAGACCATGGTCTAAATTTTGGTATTCACAAACCACCTGATTTAGACCATGGACTAACTAAACCACGTTTGTGAATTCGGGCCTATATGGCTCAAATCTAAAACAGTTTGGTTAAAGGCCGTTTTAGTTCTAAATACAATAGGAAATATTTTGGACCTCTTTCTTAACATATTTAGTAATACAGTAAAATATCTTGATGCAACAATCTAAACAAGGTTTATGAGACACACAAGCCCATACAAATATCTCTGCATCATACAGGTCATGATATAGCTCAATACTAGTAGTCCCTTTAAAATGTGTTTTTTTTTACCCATGGACCAAGAATGATAAAACTTTAAGTTTGATCATTATCAAATTACCATACAGTCAAGTTCTGGGAAATGAAATCATGTGAGATAAACTATGTACTTCACACTCAAACCAATCGGATAAAGTCCATCATAATCAAACACTCACATGACTTCTCAGGAAACGAAGATAAACAGACCATTTTATGAGCATCAGTTTCAATTTCAAATGCAACAAGTCAGATCAAAAGAATGTTAAAATCTTTTCAATATCATCATCAATTATACTCTTTATTGAGTAATAATAACCTATAAAAGCTGTAAATTTATATGATGTTATCTGAGTATCATAAAAATACATTGTAAAAATACATTGCAAGTGTTTATATTTGCTTTCCTTGTTCATTGACATACCAAGGGTCATCATGCATTGCCTTAATACTAGGATCAACCAGAGAAAGATATTTGTCTTCAAAAGCAGAAGCTCCTGAATATGGAGAATAAACTTTGTGGAAGAAGTTTACTATATCTGTGCAAGAATGATTTACCTAGTAGTAGTTTTCTTATGAATGATAACAATGTAATAATAATTATGAATGTAGCAGAGATGCCAAACTGCACAGGAGCAGATAGTTCAGTATTTCATCAAAGGCTGAAAATAAGTATTTTGAAAAGGAGATCAGTAATTTAAAAGAAATGGCACAGGAAAACATATTAACAACTTTAACTTAGCAAAGCAGTGTATTGTGTGTAGTCATCATTATTCTTTTCAGTTTTCAGTAACAAATATTGCAAATCACTACTACTTGGCATCTCTGCTGTAGTGTAACGCAGTTTTTTTTATATCTCTGAATATCATGATATTTCTTTCAGACGATTGAATTATGTAATTTCATGGAATGATAAGTTGTAGATATGTGCTGGTTGACAGTTGACATTATGGTTGACAGTGTGATACATTAGCTAGATACATGTATGTGTTATTACTTCCGAGGGGTCGTGGGTTCGATCCTGACCGAGTTACACCAAAGACATTAAAAATGGTAGTTGCTGCTACTCCGTTTGGCGTTCAACAAGAATGGGATAGAGCAACGTCCATCTGGCGCTGCTAAGCGGATGCCAGGCCCACGAGAAAAGGGGCAAAAAGAACATCCATTTCGGACAATAAAATTTGGAGCATTTTCATCTTCATTTTCAAGTTCTTTGATTGCCATATTGTGGTACAAACAAAGTATTATGAATATTACCTGAATATGTGAACAAACATCTCCAGAAAGCAGTCTAGGATCTCTTGTTGAAACTGTCTGTCCATCTTCTGTCGTCTTGCTCGCTCCATCTCTAGCGTGGCAGGAACGGTTCGACCAAGTGTGGCCAACTCATAGTACTTCACTCGAGCATGATAGAACCTGAGCGGGTGAGAAAATTGAGAGTTGTTGGCCTGTTTTCAGAAAGGTGTCCTAAAGTTAAGCCTAGCTTAAATCTGTGGTATAACTATGGAAAGCAAAATGTGACACAATCCGAACAGTAAATGTTTGATCTTTCAGAATTTTTGGTACTGAAACTCTGAAAAAGTGCCTTGGAATGATAAGTACAAAAGTTTTCCCAACTATTAAAAGTACAATCCCAGGACCCAGTAAACGTGTAAGGAACATAACAAATTTGACAGATTGTGTCACATTTTGCTACTCATAGTTAAACCACAGATTTAAGCTAGGCTAAACTTTACGACACCTTTGTAAATACAGACCTATGTTACATGGCTGTATTATTGTTTGGTTTCTACCTTGACTTAAAATTATTCTATAATCTCTGTACCCTACATGAAGTTGAAATGTGAAAATTTTGTACTTCATAATAATGTAGCATAATTTGTTTTATTATTGTATAGCACCATGAGCATCATGCCTGATGGACGTGTGCACTCTAGAAGAATCCACCATCATAGGCCTATTATTTAGTGTTTATTAGAACCAGCAAATACAATTTGTAGAAACAATGCCAATCAATTCCACGATGAATGATTTGAAGACAGTGAGAAGTGAGCTCCCATGGGTAATTTGACACCATGGATGCTTACCCAGCAACAGGTGTTTTCCATCACCTGATTTTTATCACCACTGCCAGACCTTATGTAATGCCTTGTATATTCCACCCATTGCTCCATCTGGTAAAGTCATTAAATCTCACTTTCCCTAGCTTGATGATGCCCAAAGCTTCAAAACAGGCATTTCCAGTGGTTTTCAAAAATTCTGGTGTCCGCAAATTATGATCCACTCGCTAGGAAAGCCAACTACCCTAGTTCTTTAAGTTACTTACTGCTTCTTGAATCCTTCTGCAGGTCCTTTAGGTAGCATAGGAACAGACAATGTAGGACACTCATTGAGTATGCCTTTCTCTATGTCTGCAATCACAAGTCCTTCAATCTGCAAGGGGAGAATACAGAAAAGGGTTTCAAACAAAATACTTCATTCTAATCCACAATATCATAAAATCAGTTTCTGCCTGCCGTGATATAACCATTTTGCAAGACATTTTTGAAGACGTTTATGAAAGTAAATTAAATTTATCTGAAATGGCCTATCTGCCTTACATACCTTATCAATTATGACGATTTATCATGATATCTTGTAACTGCTGATATGGAAATTTTTAAAAATCTTTCTTTCAATCAAGCAAAAAAAATTTTATACAAAATTCTTTGTGTGTTAACCTGTTGAAGACAAGCTGATTAAGCTTTAACACACATTCCCCATTGACCTCAGCCCGAATATATTCGGGCTCAGTCCTCAACGGATTAATGTTGCCTCTGCACAAGCTCTGAGAGTCTCTTATAGAACTTGTTTACTGTATGTCTCTCTCTTTATTTCTCTACAAGAATCAATCTATACCCTGTCCTTGAAGTGATTTCCTATACATACTTTTACTCCTTCATCTTACCTGTTGTATTCGGCTTCTATGTGAGCTACATGTATGGCATCCCATGATGAAACAGCCTGGAGCTTCAAGAAGGTCCAGCAGTTGGGTACTGACCACTGCAATGTATTATTCATTTTATCTGTCAATGTTACCTGTTGTATTCTGCTTCTGTGTGAGCTATGGCATCCCATGATGAAACAACCAGGAGCTTCAAGAAGGACCAGCAACTGGGTACTGACAACTGAAATGTATTATTCCTTTTATCTGTCAATCTTACCTGTTGTATTCTGCTTCTATGTGAGCTATGGCATCCCATGATGAAACAACCAGGAGCTTCAAGAAGGTCCAGCAACTGGGTACTGACCACTGGAACATATACAAATGGCCACTTGAAGGGCAAAATGTAGTTGAAGAAACACTACACATGGAGAGAAAATAATGATTTATTGTTTGACAAGCACAAAATTTTACTTGAACAAACAAAACAAAACTTTGATAATGCAATATTGATTGTGCAGAGTATGGAGCAGACTACAGCACTTGTATGTACATCAACAAACGTTAAGAGAATACACCAGGAGTCTCTAGAAGGTCCAGCAACTGGGTACTGACCACTGGAACATATACAAAGGGCCACTTGAAGGGCAGAATGCCTATTACTATACTTGATTAAGGAAATACTTAGATATTTAGTGTATACACTGTACATGTATACACTGTACATATCCTTGCCAGTCACATTTAAACATATCACATAGTCTAAATGAAACTACACCAGCAGTGGCAAGCGGGATCGGGCTTCATTATATCATGTTAAAGTATCAAATAAGAGTCAGTTCTTGCAGACGAATGAATGGAAATAATAATTACATAACAATACAATATTCATAAAGGGCATAACAACTATAGGACATCTCTATGTGCAGACAGAGTGCTTTCTACCTCAAAAAGCACCACACTTACCTCCATGATTGGGACTAAGGGTGCATAATCATGTGACAAGAAGGAGATACTTTGTTGGATGAGGATGGCCGATATGATCTGAGGATATCGTCCAGGGAGAAAGTCAGTATACAGATTTTTATATCTGGGACTAAGGGTATTACAATGTACCTCAAAAGCAATAGCAATAGACCATATACAGTTCTCTATATCTGGGACTAAGGGTATTACCTCAAAAGCAATACACTTACCTCCATGATTGGGACTAAGAGTGCGTAATCATGAGACAAGAAGATGATCCTTTGTTGGGTGAGGATGGCCGAGATGATTTTGAGGATATCATCCAGGGAGAAGCAGAGGAATGGAAGATGGAGAGAGATGTTGACGACCGGCTTCTCAGGATCGTCCGGAGGAGGGATGCTGATAGTGAACTCATTTAGCATGAAGGACTGGATTTACCAAAACAAAAAAACATGAATGACAGATACTTGAAATCAATTTGTTAACAAAATTTTTCTTGGGATTATTAAAGGCATAATAATATCCCATAATAAAAAATTTTAAATATAGATTTGGAAATATTTATCATTGAATTTTAAAAAAACAATCACACTGATCAGGCTAAACAAATCCAATACTCAATATTTCAGTATTTATTGATACATGTATACTAAATTTAATACTTAATTTGTATATATACCTGCCTGTCTCTGTATGTACATGTAAAAAAAACATGTATGTTTTACTCAATGTTTTGAATCTCTTTTTCTTTCACACTTGTACACAACACACATCCTACATGTATTACATGTACATCCTACCACATACTAATCCTTGTAGTAATCTCTTATAAGAACACAAATCCTGTGGAATTAATAATGATCAATGATTAAATGGCATAAACATGTAGCTTTTCTCTTTGATGAATCAGGTAAACATTCAGATTGTGAAATTTAACTCTAATTTTCTTGGAAAGTCAAGCTCAAGCTCGTAGAGCATGAGCTATATTTCAAAGTGTGTATTTTGAATGATTCAAGCCCTTGTGGCTTTCATTAACTCTTTGCACGCCACATTAATTTTAAGCAGAAAAAGAAGACTTTTCTCTTTAATTACTAAAAATAGTATAACAATATTTGCTTAGTATGAACTACGAGAAATTATGCTGCAGACCCGGTCCTAGCATTATCAGTGAGTTTTAGATCTTTTAGCCCAGCCATTACAGAGAAAATGAATTATTACGATTGTATAGTTAATTAGTAGGCCTACAATTGTGACTATAGTCGAATTTGGCAGGCAAAGAGTTAAAAAGTTTGATATTTTATTTGAACTTACATGTATACTAGATATTAAAATAAAAATCAATTCAAAGCTGGGTTTTACACTAGGAAAGCCTGTTAGATAAGCCTAGACATGTACCTTTTCCTGCATTTTGATTAAAAATGTTGAATTTTCACGCGGTAAACATGTACGAAAAGTCTGTTGGTTAAGCCTAGTTTGTGATTCACTGGACCTTGTTAAAGGCATCTGTTCACAGGCTAACATGAAAATATGTAATTAAGGGTGTGTTCAATGTCCATTTAAAATTTTAAACACCGACATGAATCATGATACAAAACGCAATTACAAAATGAAACAATTAAGGAAGGTGTTCATTGTTCCCATTCCCGGTCGTAAAAGTAAACGTCTTTCAGATCTCCATTCGGAGGAAAATTTAAACGTCAAAAAAGATGCTTTATGGATCACGATGAGCTTCAATTTTATAACCTTGAGTATATCGAACGCACAGAAATGCGACACTGAACACAATTGAGTTTTCAAATGTCTTTAAATGTGCTATCAAAGAGAAAGCTTCCGGTGCAAGTGTAAAAAAGCGCAAATGTTTGTATTTGAGAGCGGGGAATTTAAAGATAATGGACGTATAATCACCTTTAAATTTTTGACACTGAACGGTGTACCAGTAATCGCGTTTGTGTTCTGTGTTTTGTATCATGATTCATGTTGGCGTTTAAAATCTGAAAATGGACATTGAACACACCCTATGATGCACACGGGACGGGTATGCACAAGCATAATTAGGAGTTGAAAGCCTACTTAATTATACTCTTCCATTCCATTGAGGGGCAAGTCTCATCCAATAATTTGAAATCTAGTTCTGTATAATTTAGACTAAGAATTATATCGTATTCAACCATGAAACAAATTAACAGAAGTCAAGATTTAAATCTTAAAAATTTAGTCTACAAGAATTATTGGCTACTTTTGTGTTGAATCAACATTGATTTCAAGATGATTACAAAATAATAAATTCCTTTGATAAAGAGGAGAGCAAAGGGAACAAGAACAACAGATATAATGAAAAAACTGAATCAACATTGATATATAAATATTTACAAGTACAATGTAGTATCATTCATTAATGAGTTAAACTAAAAGCTGGATTTTAACATATACATGTATCTTAAGTATCGTTCACACGACCAGCCTTAACTCTAAGTTAACTCCAAGTTATCCTAGAGAACTTAGTCCTCGAGGATAATTTGGAGTTAACTTGGAGTTAAGGCCCATGTGGACACATTCGGTGTTTATGTTCTCGAGGTTAAGTCGGGATTTATGTTATCGACATATCTTAGGGTTAAGGCTCAAAACCCCAAGCGGTGGGTGGTCTCTGATCGCGCGTTAGACTGTGTGGACAAGATTTTAACTTGGAGTTTCGTGTTCTCAAGGATAAGAATGACCCCTTGTGTCCCACTGGAACGGCTGCATCGCAAGCAACATAGCTGCATAGTACGGGGAAGTGAAAAGCGTGCTACCTACAACTTGTTCTTCCGGTCATTGAGCATCTCGCTTTCCTCGAGGATAAGCACTCCGTGTGAACCCGACTCGAGAATAAGCTATCAGGGTTTAAATTCTTAGGGATACAATCCTCGAGAACTAAAACCCCGATGGTCGCGTGTGAACATAGCTATTGAGACTATACTAGCAAGAACCCAAAGAGAATTGGGCATGGTTCCAGACTGAGAGAAAGAAGCTTGTTTATCTAATCAAAATGCAACTTCCTGAGTGACATCTACAAACTAAACCAAATTACACATGATTTTTAATGTATAACCAATTACTAGACAGATCAAGGACAGTCTTTCAGATTATCATCAATTATGGCTTCTTTAGTCTTATCTTGTGTGCACTTGGCTATGATTACTTTTTTTTTTAAATCTTTTTTTTTTTAATTTCTTTTTTTTTTTTCTTTTTTTTTTACAATTTACAATTTACAATTATATTTTAGAACTCAATAAATTGGCATTTTGATGATAATTAATCAAACCTAGGCTGTTTTCGACCAAGTCATTTGTAAGTTACAAATGACTTTACTTTACAGTTGTTGTGCTAAATGATAATGCATGGTGATTAATCAAGCATCCAAGAACATGTTCCAGTCATTCTTAAAGTCGTTCATAATTGTATGAACAGCTTGGTGAAACAACCCCATGCTCTACATGTATTGTATCTGCTTCAAACAATTATACCACTCCATGAGTACAAAAAGAAACAGATTAATTTCCAAACAAATGAATATCATTTTTTTTTTTTTTTAATCATAAAGTATTAATGCCAAAGCACATTTTTTTTTTACATTTGAATTTCTGCTACGTAAATTTTACTCAAGGCATCTCTGTTTAACTAGTTATTTAACACTTTAGTCTTTTCTGTGTGTCTGTAATTTCATTTTTATGATCGATTGGAAAAATGAATAAATTGAATGAATTGAATATGATTAGCTCTGAGCACTCTACCTAATGGATTTGGTGCAATAAAAATCAAATTATTACAGTCTGTGTAAAAAAAAAATGGTACAGTCGGGGAAAAATCAATTTACGTGTGAAATCTTTTGAAATCATGTGTGTATGTGGTACCAAATTAAAGCCAAAAGATTTTTCTTGCTGATGCGCTTTGTTCAGTCTAATTTGCTTTCGTAACACAAAATTTATGCTAAATTTTGAGCGACGAGGAACAAATCAAAATTACACACTTCTATTGTTCTGGAGCGCTGAATTCATGGTCATTATGCAAAATCTACACAAAGACATGGGGCGGCATGCGAAAAATTGATTTTTCTTGATTGTAGAAAACTAGTCATATCTCTAAAAAATTATGGCACCACATGTGATGAAAAAATTTGCAGAAGAAAGTCTTATTTTCCTGCTTTATGAAAATACCAAACAATACCAGGTTGTGATCAATCTTCATACTATAAAAAAAAAAAGGTTTCCACTTGTACCATTTTATTTGACACAGAATGTACAAATCATATTATTATTACTACTATTATCACTTTGACTCATACTCACAATGTACAGGTTACCAGATGGTGGAGTAGGTATAATGAGCAGTTGTAATGTGAATTCTTTGAGTAACTCTGTCATCTGTTTAGGCTTGGCATACAGATCAGGTACCAGACTAAAAAAAAATGAAAATTGTTAAAGTAGATTATCAATTTAACAGATTATCCACCCAATTTTACACCCCAAATTACTTTAGCAACAGTGTGTAAATATAGACAGGCCCCTAACTACATGTAGGGGGAGGGGGTCGAACACCCCCCCCCCAAAAAAAAAAAAAAAAACGGTGAAAAACCCCCACCCTTTTGCAAAAATGCTGCAGATACTTGAATAGAACTGCAAGAAAGGGAGCTTAAAGCCAAGCTTGAGTTCTTACAGCCAATATAATTTGAGATAAATCTGTAAGATATGTCCTCGCATTGTTCCATTAACATATATGCCTACACAAGATTATATTCACGTTTTGATAATGATTTCAGAAGAAATGTTGAAAAAATATCGAAACAGTCTGTCAAATTGAGACTTGGAGTAGACCGCTATATCGTCACAAGTCACTGCACAACATACACACACAGATCCGGTGCAAATGGCATGCACATGATATACCTGTAGACTTTTCACGTGGCCGTTTTAATCACGCACGTGCTTGGACTGGCTGTCCAGCTACAGAAATTATTCTAATTTGCTCTTTTCTCAGCAAATACGCAATTTTCTGTAAATTCCTTTCGTGTGTAGTATTTGTACTTGCCTGTGTTCTATTTTCTATTTTAAAATGTGGTCTATGTAACAGAAATAAGGCCTTGTTGCAAAATGTGCTTAATTTGCCCTACTTTCAGGTCATTATGAAGTAAAAAGAAGGCCACCACGCATGTTCAAATTTGTTCACGAGCTTCAATTTGAAAAAATAAACAGAAAAAAAGGCTGGTCCGTGTGTAGAATAATTTTCACTCAAGCTTTGCTACTCATGTTTAAACATTTCTTCATTTTCAAAGGGAAATACATTTTTTTTCCTCACCTATAAACGTGCTTGCAATTTAAAGGGAGGTTATCATTAGCTTGTGAAAAATTAAAACAAAGAAATGATGGGAAAGGATGTGTGAAAAAAAACACTACTTTCATGTCATTATACAGGAAATTTCTGGTTTAGATTTATTAAGTCCTGAAGTCAAGTCAATTGCCAATAGAAGCCTGAACTTTGCAGACTATATCCCTTTTAAATAAACAGACAAAGAGGGGAATTCCCGCAAGGGTATTCCAAAGTAGTGAAAATAAAGACTGATTAAGGACTGTCGGCTTATTTTGTTTTCATGCAGTGCACCCTAATGACCTCATTATTATTGCGCACTCAGATAGATAACTTGACTGGTTGTGAGCCTTTAAGAGCCTGTATTGATCCAACCAGGAAGTTGTTTCTGATCCAACATGTTTTGTATACATGTATGAACCTTTATCATACACATGGATCCAGCCTTAAGTCACACAACTGAAAGAATCGGCCTATGTCCAAACATACTTTGGAGCCGCCATTGTCTCCAGACAATAGGGCCTGCACAATCTATTGAAATTGAGAAACCTGGATCCGTGCCAGGTATCATGATTCTGTTACAAATTTTTCCTTTCTTTAAAGGAATTCTTGCACATTTTACAGATACCTACAGGTATTTATGTTTTTTAATCTAAGTGTCAAAAGGTAGACTGCCCCTCTTATACCTATGTTTTGATTGACACTTATAATGAAATGACCTTTGACCTCACCTTGACAAACATTCCCTCATGACTGTAAAGCATGGATTGGGAGAGATGAGCACAATGCATGCTGGTACATAGCACATGGCCTGACAATGAAATAACCTTTGACCTTACCTTGACAAACATTCTCTCATGACTGTAAAGTATGGGTTGGGAGAGATGAGCACAATGCATGCTGGTACATAGCACATGGTCTGTTCATGACCTTCCTTCTGGTTGTTAAGCACCGAGGTCGACGTCTTTGGTTCTAGGCTGTAGAAATCCTCATCAGGATACTGCTCAAGATATAAGCGTCATTATTAATAACTATTATCAATTATTTGGCATCAATTGTATTGAGGAAAACAAACAAACAAAAGGAAAATAAATTTTATCATTTGGACTTGGGGTCTCTCACTCCTGGGCCCTGTAACAAAAAATTTTGCGATCAATTGCAAATTTAAAACAACAGTTGTAATTGGTTACTAATCATTCTTTTGAACAGCAAGTGTATGTAACAATGATTGTGATTGGCTGTTGCTACTTTGCGATTGATTGCAAACCTTTGTGTTACGGAGCCCTAGAGTAACTGGGGATCATCCAGATTCCCACCACAAAACCCTTAAACACCACATCCTCCTCCTCCCCTACCATATAGGCCCTAACTTCTTTATTTCTCTTATTTCAACCTTTACCTCCTCCCACCACTCCCTATTCCTTCTTAATCCTTTACCTTCTCTTCTTTCTCCTCTTCTTTATTACTTTCAGTTCTACTCAGACCCGTTACACATGCGTTGGCTTACGGAGACGGCTCTGGGGCGAGCCTCTGTCCCCCAATTAAAAAGCCATCTCAAAATCGTTAACCCCCAGTTATACATTTCTCAGGTCCATAATTTTGAGTCTACACACAGGCCAACCTCACATCACTTTTTAACAATCTCACCTCTAAAATATGCTATGTTTCCCTTTCTTCTGTTTTTCCTACCTATGTTTAGAAGTTGTTCTGTATTTTTTTATTTTTTTCTCTTTTTTTTAATCTCTTTCCTTATCATCTACCATTTCTTATCTAGTTCTCTTTTGTTTCCTCTTCGTTAATTTTCTATGTATGTCTTTGTTCTTCTCCTTATATTAAAGCTGGTGTATAGTTTGTGAGAAGGAAAAATTTAATTTGGATTCACAGTTTGATAATATGAAAGACTGAATCCTATAACTATAAATAAAATTATATTCCATGAAATCTCGTTTTAGTGTCTTTATTTCACAAAAAGTATAAAACGTGGAAAGTCGGAGATCCTACTCATTTCAGCTGTCACTCAGCGTTCACGTGCAAAACCAATGGGGATTCTCTTGTGTGGGTGATACACACAGATCTTTACGCACCGTTCATCATGTTCATGCCGTAGCACTGAGCAAAGAAAGGTCTTAAACAACCGTTACATTATGTTTTTTTCAAACGTCTTCACTGAAATTCACTGGAAATCATGAAAGGAATATCACAAGACCTCTCTCACATATCTTTTAGTGCAATGTGGATAACATGAGACTATATTTGATCGGTTTTTATGCCAATTCCCATTTTGTTACCGAAACTATACACCAGGTTTAACCGTCTCTGATATTGAAAGAATTCCGGCCTCTGACCTTACCTTATGAACAATGAACTGACGATAGAAAGTAAGACATGTTGCATATGACCTGGTACCACTGATACTGGTCAAGACTAGATAATGAAATGATTCCTCTCTCTGACTTTTACTGACCGTAGCATCACCTGTAATAGAAGACAGATACATGAAATTCATTTTGGTTTTTAGGATTTTTGTGACAAGAAATAATAAATACAGTATTAGAAACGTGTCAGCAGCCCGCTACGCCCTGATGGAGAAGCTGAGACACCTAAAAAAAAAAAATGGCATGCTAATTGGTGGATCGGGGAAAAAAAACAGAAAAAGAAACCGATCCTGCACTAGCTCAAGCTATTTTAAAATTTTTGCATTTACAACCTGACCTATCCTTGAACAAATATACCCGATGTGTATTATGCAAATAGTAACTACATGTATCGCTAGCGTATACACGCATATGTGCAGGATTTCAGATTTAGCTTGAACTAGTGCAGCACAGCCCAAAATAGCGCGCTATTTCGTGCTAAAACCGCAAATCAGCTCAAGTTTTTTCAAAAAATCCTAAGATGACACAGGCTTAGATTTCCTCCAAATTAGTTTGCTATTTGACCTCAAAGTCGGATCTGCTCTGATCGAGCTAATTCATTGGATCACAAATAGCGCACTATTTGAAATAGCTCGAGCTATAGTGCAGCACCGCCTACTGTAGAGTGTAGAAAAATATGACCTTTATAGGTAGGTTTTGCAACACAAACTTCCCCCTACATAGGGAATAAAAAAATAGGTGACCACTATAGGCCTTCAGAGAGAGGGATGTCTTGTTATTCTCAACTCTCTACAATTGTAGCTAGCAAAATAATACCCCCAAAGTCCTTGATATATGAACAGAAAAAAAAACAGGAAAAAAAAAATCTTTTTAACAGTGGTCTAATTTTACAGAATTTGCGATTGATGATAAACTCTGTGTTCATGGAACTGTTGGAAACACAATAAAAATCTGGGTACCCGTATCATAAATCAATATTTATATTTATAGAGAGAGAGGATTTGAGACTTAATATTATAAGGTTTTTGTGAGAAAGAATAATCTCTAATGCTATCATAAAAAAAGAATGAAGAGAATATTAAAAGATTCAGTTAAAAAAGCTCAAAATACAAATTATAACCAAGATAAGAATGTACAGTGCACATATAGGCATTTTTAGTGAGGGAGAGCACTTCAGTTTATCTACATACATGTATATCTGGGTCCATTATTTCAGCAGGATACATGTAAGTAACTGATTTGCCTCAAAATATGCTTGTTTGTTAAACTTCCTGAAAGAAAATACTCCCAAGAAAAAACAAACACTTTTCTTAGAGAAGGACAGCCACTGATCTTACAATTATAAACAGCCTTCTTTACAGGATGTATCAATAATTATCTTGACAAAACATTTCTACCGAACAGGAAGGGAGGGTTGAATTAGAGAAGCATCCTGGGGAGGCAAAATGGTTTATATTTCAAGTTTTCTGAGCACCTCATTTGAAGAAAAATAACCATTAAACAATTTGCAATATTCACATCACTTCCAGAGAATAATTTTACTTCTCAAATTTGATTTGTAATTTTGGTTGATGGGGAAGTACTTCCCACAAAAAAGTACAGTCCTATGTAAAAAAAAAATAAATGAAAAAATACTACACACACACACAAACAAAGAATTTTTTGATTAGCTTTCATACAAAACTGCATAAAGGGCGCATCACACTAATGAGCATAATCAAATCCGGGAAATACCCCAACTGCGTATCAAACATGATGGAATGGTTTGGAAAAAAATTCATATAAAATCAATGATAGATACATTGTATTGGAAGAAATTCTTTTATACTTCAATAAAGAGGAATCATTACTGCTTAAGTGAGTCCTTTTTGAGAGCAGGAATGAGTGCCAGTTGGATTTTATGGAGAACTTATTTCATGGTGTATAAACCAGAAACTGGAAGTTGTGATGGCACTAAATCTTGTATAGTCTCATTCCAGGCTGATTTTAGAAAAAATGAGTCAAAGAATGTTACTTCATATTTTGATGAGATAAAGATAACATTACTACCTACTTATAGAATAAGTTTGAATATTCTCATTATAAACAGTTTAAGATTTATTTCCTTTTCATTTTTTACACATAACCCTATAGCCTAGTAGGTTATTTTTTAGAAATAAAGGGTGTTTTTTTCTAAGATGAGGAATAAGAAATTAAAATTAATTGAAACCAGTCTGTTTATTGGACTTGGGAATGACAAAGTAAGGAGGGAGCCAATGCAGATGCTAGTAAATAATGAGTTCATTACTTTACTGAGTGTATCCTGCTTCTGTTTGCTAATATATAATGCTATTAATAATTTTCAAAACAGGCCATAAAAGTATGTGCCGGGTACTGATTGCTGAATTGATAACAATCTGTATATTACAAGCTGGAGAACTGGGTTGACATGCTTCTACAAGATTCTGAACGGGGAACTTGATATTGACTTCCAAAAGTACAACATTCCCAAGACCCATAGCAGAACTTAGAGGCCATGATAAACAATTTCAATTAAACCATACAAGAACTAATGTCTTCACGAACTTATTCTTCCCAAAGACTACAAAGGATTGGAATAAACTGCCTCCTTCAATAATCTCCACGGAGACAACTTCATCCTTCAAAATAGAGTTGTCAAATTCATTTACCCCCCCCCCCCCCAACAAACCAAATTAAAATCACTCAACACCGCACCTCCAGTTAAAATTTCCCAGCGGAACATTCAGGAGGAACTCATCCAAGATCCAAGAACTGTACACTGTCGTCATTACCCCAAAATTGTTTGTTTTTGGTTGCATTGTTCTTGTGTTTAAAAGTAGGTTACAATATTATTGCTTTATTATTCATTCTATCATTGAAAAATACTCTTCATACTTCCTTTCCTTTTCACCTCATATTTTACATTTCTTGTACTTTATTGTATATCTTAATAGTTCCTTCTTTTTCTCTTCCTTCTACTGAAGTTCAACTATTTTTCATTCAAAATGTTTTATTTGTATTTATCTCTTTTTTTTTCTGTTGTTTCCATTCTTTCTGATAATTGTATTTTCTTAAGTTTTCCCTATCCAATCTTATGATTGTTCTTGAATATTTTTTAACTATATATTTTTATTTTATGTTTCAATCCTTGCCTCTTAATTTTAAATAAACATTTTAAAAAGTAATAGGCCTATTTTGTTTTATCTTGCTTTCATCTTTCCCTTGTACATTTCACCTTTTTAATATTATTTGTTTCCTTGATTCCACACTTTATTTCATTGTTTGTCTTAATAATCCGTTATCTTCTCTTTCTGCATGTAAAGATCCGTATTTCCATGGTTTTATATTCTTTTCGTATTCTTACATATCATTCTAATTTTCTATTTATTTTTTTTTTTTTTTGCTTTTCTATTCCTCTCATCTTTTTTTATTATAATATAAAATGCTTTTCTTCATCTCTCATAGCATATTTTCACATTCTTCTTCCTAGTCTGCTCATCTAAACTTCAAAAACATTCCAATTTCAATGCAGAACACAAAAAGTAAGTCCCCCTCCCCCACTAGACAGATTCTTAATTATTTAGATTACCATAAATATTTTGTTGTTATTGGGAAACTGATTTTTTTTTACTTTGTGGTTGACTATGCACAACTCAAAGACAAAATGGTCACACTTTAATTTATTTATTTATTTTTTTTTTTTTTATTGTTTTTTTGATTTGTTTGTTTGTTGTTGTTTTTTTTTTGTTTTTTTTTTGGGGGGGGGGGATCCAGCAAAAGGATTGTGCAAAATCTTTATCAGGAATGGGGCCTAAAGAAGGTACACATACAGAGAAGATTATGTAGAGAATGGCCTTCAAAATGCAACACAACCCAAACAAGCCTTCAAGCATATTACAAAATATATTTTATAGCCAACAGAATATAATGTTCATTCATTATGAAAACCGAGGGATTACACACGCCAAAGATTTGAAGATAATGAAAGATTGATGGATTGCCCTTCCCTGTCATTGAAGGTCGTGTCTGGATCATGCATGGGTGCCCCACTAATCAAAATCCCAAGATTCAATCAAGGCTCTCACTGCTGATCTACTTCTATTGCCATATAAACAGATCTTCACAAAATCTTCATTACATTACAACTCTGTACAAGTTTCTGGCCCTCAACTGAAGTGTGTCTAACTAGCAAAATCACTCATGATGTTTTAATCTATTTCATTTACATATTAAAGAGATAGACAGTGTATGCCTAATATACATTTAGCATTAGAACTGCTCATACTTATAGTATATCCCCTTAGTATACCACATTAACTTTAGACTTTCTTCAAACCTTCACTCATATTTTTCTTTCATTTCAAGTGTGTTGTTTGTTTTTTTCTTCTAATTTTTAAATAAATTTAATACCAAGGTGGAATTTCCCTTTAACTTACCTGGGAAGCAAAGAGGAGGTAGAGAATTGATCATCTCCTGATTGTAAGAGAGAGGAAGAGCACGCGGTTTGATGGACAGTCTTCGTGCCATGCGTCTGTGCCTCCGGAACGCAAACCCGTCGGGCGCGAGGTCGTTCCTTACGGGGGGTGTGACGGTAGGGGTGCGGGGGCTGCCATACTCGCTGTAACCGTCGGAGAGGAGGGATTTGTTCTGAGGGAAGACGGCCATCTGACGGGTCAAGACGGCCAAGACTTGAGGTTCAAAGATTTGAGTGAAGATTGGCATCCCATCTCCTCCACGGTAATTGAACTGGTGAAGAAAGGAAATAGAAGATAATATCTGGAATTATTGATACATTTAAGTTATCATAAATAACTTTATTTTAAAAAAATATATATATTTTTTAGCATAAAGTAGAAGAACATTGGCTTGAAATAAAAAATAAAAAAAATGTATATTTAAAGATAATCTAGAGTACAGTACTTAGTCATGATGAAATAAATCAAAACATTCTTGTTCATATAAGAATCTCAAGCATAGGAAATAAATACCACAAACCAAAGGAATTTACAGAAAATTGCGTATTTGCCGAGAAAGGAGCAAATTAAGCATAATTTCTGTAACTAGACGGCCCGTCCAAGCACAAGCGTGATTAACACGGCCACGTGGAAAGTCTATGGGTATATTATGTGCACGCAATTCGCACCGGATCTGTGTGTGTATGTTGTGCCGTGACTTGTGGCGATATAGCGGTCTACTCCAAGTCTCAATTTGACGGACTGTTTCAATATTTTTTCAACATTTCTTCTGAAATCATTATCGAAATGTGAATATAATCTTGTGTAGGCATATGTATATGTTAATGGAACAATGTAAGGAAATATCTTACAGATTTATCTCAAATTATTTTGGCTGTAAGAACTCATGCTTGGCTTTAATAACAGGTATAAAATATTAAATCATATTCAACAATATGTACCATAATTCACAGATTATAGACCCTACATCTTATTCTCAATTTCAGATTTACATAATTAATTAAGGTGATCATACTCGTTGAATCATAGAAACATAGTTGTTTACCTGAGATGGACAAGATATTGACTTCCTTGCAGTCTTCAGTCCCGTATCATCATCCATCCCCACAACCACACACATCTCAATAAGAGCATTGGGTAGTTTGGGAGTAGCAACGGGATTAGCTGGGCTCAGCAGAGATGCAGGAATCACCGGAGGTTGCAAGCTGGACATGCCGCCGCTGCTCGGGGCGTGACTCATGCTGGTCATCAACTTCGGTCGGGTCCCACCTGCAGAAAAGTTAGGAGACGAAGCAAAATCCTTCGCGCTCTGCCTCCATCTATTCAATAATCTTAAAGTAGGAACGATGGCCCCGAGTTTATCCCCAGCTTCATGAATATCGTCCGCACTGTGACTTTTCTCGCTCTGCTGCTGTGCAAGACTGACATTGAGATGTAATTTGGGTTTGTTGAGACGTGACGAAACAGTGGATGCCGCTGAGCCATTCGTCGTGGGCGCAGGCGCTCCCCGTTGCAGATGCAGAAGTTTTCCAGTTGCCCGAGCGTCCGGGGCCTTCTCTCGCTCACCACTAGCACTGCCCCCGCTGCCGAAGTTCGAGCTGGTTTCATCATACCCCGACATGATCCCGTGATTCTTTTATTGTTGTTTTATTATTTATTCAATAGTTAAAATATGTAACTCCATAAAACGATCGATGAAAAACATAAAACGGTACAGTGACTCTTCATATGACATCCTCAAACAGCCATTTACATGATTTATACTATGCAAAGTACGATCATATAATATCCAAAACAAACTAACCACCCGCACTGGTGTTGACTTGTTTATTGGAGTGTGGCGCATGGCGTGCAAACTGTATGTGTGGATGTAATTTACTACCAATAGTCCACCACCTGCTGCCGCACTTTGAACCCTACCCTGGTATATCACGTGGAAATATTCCCATAGATCTACAGCAAAGCCAAATCTAATTTTCTCGGAAAAGGATTTTGTTTTTAATTTAATATTTTCTATTTTGCTAAGTTTCTTTGCTTTCTCGTTTCAACGTTTTAAGATACTAGTAATCAATATCCCAAAGTGAGCCCCCCCCCCCCCTCCACCAGAGAGCTCTAGACATAGAAAATTCTTTTACTTTTCCGAGAAACCTGCTTGGAAGAAGTATATTTTGTCTGGGAAAAAATGGTTGGATAAAACCGGTCTCAAGGGCTGTTCATGTTAAAAATTAGATAGATAAAGATAAAGACAAACTATATGTAGGGCCGGAATAATTCACAGACCTTTAAATTTTTACAGAGTAGGCCTACGAGGAAAACAAGATTTGGGATCAGTTTACACACATTAGTTGTTGCTATGTCGGGGAGACGTTTGCCCGACATGGCAACAACTAATGTTCGCAAAATGTAAATGTCAGTGAATATATTGTAGGATTATTAAATGTATATTAAAGTTTCTTATGCTGATTATTTAAAAATTCTCTTCAGCTTTGGTATTTAGTTCTTAGACAAGTATTCATTTTTGTCTCCAACGGTAGAAACGCACGCAACTGCTAGTGATAAATTGGAGCCAGACAGCTATGAAGAAAAAATCATAGGCTGCCCGGGCGGGATTCGAATCCACAACCTCTGGCACTCCTGTGGTCTAGTGGTTATGACGCTGGTTTAGAAAAATTTTAAAGCCTTAAAACCGATTTAAAATCGATTTTAAATATTGATGAAACACCCCCAGAGGTCGTGGTTCGAATCCCGCCCTAGCAGCCTATGATTTTTTAATTCTAGTTGTAAACTTAAGAGATAGAGGGCGCTACCATTCTACTCAAAGCGAACGTGCCCATTGACTTTTTTTTTTTGTTTTTGGACAGTTTTTCACTTTATTTTCTTTATTGTGGCGAGCAACTACCTTTTCAAAGAAATGTTCAACTTGAATAAGTACGCTAAGAGTCTGAATTTTTCAAAAATAGAAATAACTTATTGCAAATTAAATTAAGGAAAAAAAAAGTCCTGTCCCTTGTGTCAATTCCAAAGCCTATTCAGATCAAATTCCTGTACAATATGGTATATTTTGCTCTCAAAATAGCTCATGCGCTGCATAGTTTTGATCCTCGATGCCGCATTTTACTATTATAGCTAGGGCAATTAAAAGCTTGAATTCTCAGCTTTCCGGAGATGGTACATTCATTCTAATTGATTTTTAAAAAGTCCTGTCACTTTGAACATAATCATAATTAAGAGGTTCTTTCCTCGACTAGTCAATATTTACGCTTATCACATGCATATCGCAATTCAGCGTTGCCAGCCGTACGATAATTATCGTATTTGTACGAGAATTTGGCCCTCTGTACGATGTACGATCAATAATTGCAAAAAATGGCAAATGTACGATAATTATGCACATTTGATAAGATAACACTAATCTATAGGAAAAATCACTTAAAACTGGCCCATAAAACCACAAAATGCCTTAAAGACCCCCATCCATGAAATTATGGAAGATTCCTTGATCCGCATGTTTTTCGACTTTCAAAGTCTTTTCGCACTTGCCGGACTTAAAGTTCGAGATCATCACCCGATGAGGGATTGATTTTTTTTGGCAAATTGCCTTTGAATCTTGCATGTACGATAATTTTGGCTAAAAAACGATAATTTTGAGGCTCTGGTACGATAATCTGACTTCTTGAACCTGGCAACGCTGTATCGCATAGAAACATGTGAACGGCGTCTTCACAAGACTTGTGACAAGTTCACAATCTATATGTCATTGTTTTGAGCATCAATTTATATGAATTGCATATTCTGATTACAACTTCAGCACAATAATGTTATAAGCTTGCCCAAATGTGTATTTCCTGCATCTGGTCTGGAGAATCTATTAACTAACAACATGATAAAAGTTCATCAATTTCTTTCATCTCCTCGAGTAGATTGCTCAACCGAACGGACAATACCATTCAACTGGAGGGAAGTCTTCTTACGCGAGTTTTTGTGAGCTAATTTCTTATTGCAGCCAGCTGTATAGATTTCTGCGCTTCTCAGCCGTATTTCCGACGTCACTTTGTTGCGTCTGGCCTCTTAGATAATGGACGCGCCATGGTATACGTTAACTTTACATTTTACATAGAGTAGAATTGATATGGGCCTAGCTGTCTGGCTCCAATTTATCACACAGCAGGTGCGTGTGTATTTCTACCGTTGGAGACAAATGAATTAATTAATTGTCTATTTAACATGCGTGTATTCTGGGGGGGGGCTTTCAGACGGGCCGAAAGGGCACCAAAATGACCTCAAAGGGGCGCCAAATTGACCTTAGGGGGGCGGCGAATCGAGAAAAATGGAGGGAAAAAAAAGGAAAAAAAAAAAGAAAAATAAAAAAACGAAAATATATATTCATGATGTGAGCTAATTCACATGTTAAACCTACCCCTACAGGTGATATATGACCCTTTGGTTGGCCGAAGGCCGAAAATAATTCAATCATATTCATGATGTGAGCTAATTCACATGTTAAACCTACCCCTACAGGTGATATATGACCCTTTGGTTGGCCGAAGGCCGAACAAATTTCAATCATATTCATGATGTGAGCTAATGAGCTAATTCACTTGTTAAACCTACCCCTACAGCTGATATATTATGACCCTTTGGTTGGCCGAAGTCCGAAAAAAATTTCAACACCTACCCCCCCCCC
>CALNVZ010002974.1:45134879-45155811 GCA_940671915.1 Paracentrotus lividus
CATATACCTACAATGTTATGGCTGGAATGTGTTGAAAATAATGGTTACATTGTATGACATTAATTAACGCCTTTAGGATGACCACCAAAGAATGTGGTCCTATAGAGTCATAAAATACACATGATGTGCGCATCTTTGAAAAGTTGAACCTTTTGGACAAAATAAAGTTTTGCCATCTTGGTTAAAGCTAAATATTCATATAGAGCATGTCTGAAGTTTCATGAACTGATGTTTTTTTCGTGATTTTGGCATTTTTCATGCTCATTCCATAAATTAACATAATGATAATCTGATGAGTTGATAGAAAAAACGGCTACATAAAATATCATTTTTTTAAAAAACCCTGACGGAATGGATTTGCAATGACTCCTTACTGATTACTGCATTATGATTTATTATTTACCTCTATTCCTTTTTGATTCTGACCCCAAAATAATGTTGTTAAAATTGATTATATTAAGATAATTAACCCTGAGAAATTAATTGCCCTCAAATGTCACACAGCACGTGACCAGAAAACACAAAAAAGTTTATGCCGCATTAACCATGGCTTCTGGTACGCGGGGTATTATTATTATTTTTTCTCCAATACTAGATTGAATTGTACCTTGCATCTCACGAGAGTATGAAGTCCATGAGAGTTTGAATTTTGATTATCAGTTAGCAAACAATTAAGTCACACACGTGAACCACGGGCGGGTGGAGATTCATAAAAGTTCTGATGTTATTATAAATTGTAAAAATTATTATTATCCTATTGATTTTGTTTCATTTTTATCCATTCTGCTGAATAATGATATTAATATTTTAATGAAGTTTTATTAGTGAATTATCATACTCTCAAGCAATTTCTTACTTTGATAGTCCTTCTTCGACAAAATGAATTCGTAATGTAGCAGAGTATTTGTTTTAATATTTTGACAAATTATCATTTAGTATTTCATGTAAAAATTGTTTGTTATTATACTGTATATTGATCTTGATTCATGTCAGAAAATGTATTATTTTATGTAATTTACTTTGTCCATCGAAAGAAAATGTTATACTTTAGTATGCAGAAGAAACAAAATAATCAAATTAATCAAAATCATTTATTTTCACTTTCATTGGCTGAAATTAATCTATTTAGCATTACTAGCTCCCAAAATGGTTCTGCAATATTTTTTTGACGAAAAAAACAAAGAAAAACAAAGGTAACAAACAAAGAAAATACATAGAAAATCATAAAACAATGAAATACATGAGAAAAGTTTTCCAAGTAGCAATTGTTAGGATCCTATAAGATTATTGGTAAACCAACATTAGCATTCAGAAGCTTTAAGCCTGTCAATTAGAACAAAAGTATGATTTCATGCAATGCTATAAATAGCATAATTAATTATATTAAAATAAAAAGTATTATTTTGCGGAAAATTAACAGTGCAGTTCTTGTAGTTTATATCGGGCACTTATACCATCGTGCAAATTTTCGGCGCGCTCGCGCGACCAACAGCCCGAGATCTTAAAGGGGGCATCAATGGCCCCTCCCTCCCCGCTCCCACCCCAGTCTTGACACGCTACCAAAACACCCCAGTGAAGATTTGGGTGAGTTCATGAAATGTTTACCACAGCCTGATAGGAGTAATAATTGCTCAAAATGTACATTTATGCATATTTTAGATATTTTTCTTTTTTTTATCAGTTGCTATAAGTCACACACGTGAACCCACTTAAATGTCAACACCCGTGACCCGACAACACGATACAAAAATAATAGATAAAAAAGGAAATTTTCAGAGATGACTCCTATCCAGTGGTATTTTTTAAAACGATTCATAATGCATCAGAGGCTGCGGAATGAATTTGAAAAGTGGGGGGGTCACGATGGAAAAAGGGGCATTCTTTTCTGAAGGGGGCACTCGAACAGAGGCTTAGAGAGAAAAGTAGGATGCGCAGAAAATTTGCCTTTAATTTTATTAATGATAACAAAGGAATGCGAGCGCGAAGCGCCAACTGAAATTTGAGTTTAATTGTGCATTATAACCATATTCTTGCGAGGCGAGCGCGAGCCGAAAAATTTGAGTAATTTGTGCATTCATATTACGCTATAATAATCGCGCACGGAGCTCGAGTTGAAAATTATGACTAAATGATTATTTGCATTTAATAGACCTTAATATATTTTGAGCGCGAAGCGTAGCCGAAAAATAGTGCTCAAAATTGAAGTTAATTGCGATTATAGACCTATTAAGTATCCGCGAGAGCGAATGTGGAGTGTGTTGGAAATTATGAGCTTAAAATTGAAGTTCATATCAATTCTATCCACGTGAAATGAACCTAACGTATGACTAAACTTAACATGTATATGACGCGATCCATATTTGAGGCAGGGAAACGCAACATTACATTCATGAGTTTAGTGCGAAATACAACTGAGCGGCGAGAAAATTTACGTTCTACATTAATGTCACAAGACCCGCGCTATAGACGGCGGGAAGCCCGATTGACAACTGCATGCAAATATATTCTTAGCCGTACAAAAACTCGCTAAGAAAACTTCCCTTGGTTTAAAATGGTCTGGTCGATCGATCCGTTCGAGTAATTTTCTCATGGACATGAATAGAGGATAATTGAAACTTTAATCATAGTTTTCGTAGGTAGATGCTTCAGACCAGATGGGGAAAATACAATTTGGCTAAGCTATAACACCATTGTGCTAAAGTTGATCAGAACTTTGATTTCCATAGATGATGTTCCTAACGATTATTGATAATAAATAAGTCGATCTGTCACATCTTGCGGAAGACGCCGTCCACATGCGATATGCATGTGATATGCGGAAATATGTGACCCACGAGTAAAGATCGTTTGTGATAATGTTCAAAGTGTCGGACTTTTTTTTAACCAATCGAACTGAATTTACCATCTCTGAAAGTCGGTGAGAATTGCAAGTTTTTAAAAAACGGCTTGATCATTAAGCTGTTAATAATTATGCCGTTATCCAGGAAGATATATTATGTGGCGTATGAGCTATTTTGAGAAGCAAAATTGGCCATATTGTACAGGAATTTGATCTGATTAGGATTTCGAATTGACACAAAGTGACAGACTTTTTTTCCCCTTTGCAGTAAAGTTATTCCTATTTTGAAAAAAAAAAGACTCTTAGCGTAATTTTTCAAGTTGATCATTTCTTTGAAAGGTAGTTTGCTCGCAATAATCAAGAAAACAAAGTGAAACTGTGCAAAATACAAAATGTCTATGGGCAGCGTTTGATTTGCGTAGAGTGATAGCGCCCTCTTCTCTTAAGTTTACAACTAGAATTGATTATGTATGTGCATTATAGACCCCTATTTCGTATCCGCGAGCCGCGAAGCCGAGCCGACCAATTTGAGTTTTAAAAAGACATAATAATAAGGGGCACTTTTTTGTATCAAAAGTACCCGCTTTCTAGTAATAAAAGTGCCCCTTTTTAACTATAAAATGGCATTTTTATTAGCTAATAAAAAGGGCACTTTTTAGTCATGAAAAGGGGCACTTTTAGGGTGGATGAAAAAGTGGGGGTCCACAGTGCCCCCCCCCCCTGCCCCCTGTTCCGCCGCCTCAGTAATGGCATATCTCACAGCAATAAGAACATTTTATGCATTTTAAACTTATAGGAATTTCAAAAATGAAATTGAACTTTCAAAATCATAGGCCGTTCTGTGAAGTCACACACGTGGACCCACTTCTTTTGACCTGTGACTTGAACATGCATATTGTAAACATCAGAAATATTTCCAAATGATAGCCACAAATATGTTAGCATAATATACATATAAATTTAGTATATCTTTAAAATTGCTGAGAGTTATAGCCAGTTAAAGTCAAGATTTGCATAATTTCGGTCACACACGTGACCAAGAATGGTCCTTCAAGAGATTATTGAAATTTTTACTGCAACTCCAGTTGTTATGATCGGATGTCACGGTTTAATCTGCATGAATATTATGAAAAATTTGTGGAAAATCCTTCTGACTTTGTTTTAATTTCTTATGCAGATGAGTATATTACACTACCACCCCCCCCCCCCCGTTGCATTATGGGTGAGGAATAGGGCAGAAGGCGAGTAGTTGAGAACTTGAAGGTGGTGCAATAAGCCTACAAGGCTGCTAGTTCCACTGATCTCTACCCAAAATCAGTGGCTAGTTCGCACTGGCTTTAAAGGTAGGTAGCCAGGCACTGCGAGGGCGCGAAGCGCCTGAGGGGGGGGGTGTGAAAGGGGGGGGGGTTATACATATGAACAATATGACCCATATACGCAGCGAGAGTTTCGCACGCGCCCTTAATCACGGGAAAACGTCTCTCAGTTTGAGGGTCCTAAGCAACAATATGACTGTGCCTTTTAAAACAAAACAATATTTGCGCTCATTTCTGAAGGAAACATAATCTTTAGAATATATCCTTTAACTTGGTTATATTTTTTATAGCATGCTTTTAAAAACACATTGCCCATCTCGTCTCAAAAAAGAGAGACAGCAGTGTTATTACTCCCAACTCCCACCTTTTCCCATTGAAAGGGTATACATACATACAACGCATACCAATGTGTTGGTGATGACTTGTCTCACCGAAATATAAAAGTCATTTCTCTGTGAGATGAAGTGATATATATGCCATGCTGGTTTTTGTAAAGATGACTTCTTCTGGTAAAGCCCAGGATGCGTTCCATAGACTGTGTCTGTGTGAGTAAGGATCGACCTTGTGACCGAACGTTGTGTTTGAAACGGAAAAGGTGTTGCTAGGGAAAAGTTATTGAGTATATACGTCTAATATTTCTCCATATGGAATCTTTTTCAATTTGAACATTTGAAATGGTGCAATCTGATGCATACTTTAGTCATCATAGCTACACTTCTTAAAGGTAGATAGCCAGGCACTGCGAGTGCGGACGGTTGGGGCTTTTTCAAATTTGACATTTGAATGGTACATCTGATACGTTACTTGGGTCCTCATTTCTACAATTCTTAAAGTAGGTAGGAAACCCCCCCCCCTTTCCCCCACCCTCTCCATTTTTTAAAACGTAGGTTAGCCCAAATAGGTCGAGGACGAGTGACCAAGCCCGAGGGCGCCGAAGCGCCTAAGGGGGGGGGGGAGGGGGGAGAAGTGTGGAAGGGGGTACTCCCTTCCACGGTTGGGAGCCTTTTCAATTTGACATTATTTTGAAATGGTGCAATCTGATG
Source organism: Paracentrotus lividus (assembly GCA_940671915.1). NCBI lineage: Eukaryota > Metazoa > Echinodermata > Echinoidea > Camarodonta > Echinidae > Paracentrotus > Paracentrotus lividus. The sequence goes on from CALNVZ010002974.1 coordinate 45,140,078, forward strand.
CATACTTTAGTCCTCATTTTACAATTCTTAAAGGTAGGTAGGAACCCCTTTTCCCCACCCCTCCCCATTTTTTAAAAAGGGAGCCTAAGGGGAGCCGGGGGTTAACCCCATAACTCCTCCCGTAGATCCGCCACTGCCCTCTCTTCTCCAGCGGAGGCCCAACCATGTTGGGGAGTTATGGGGTTAACCCCCGGCTCCCCTTAGGCTCCCTTTTTAAAAAAATGGGGAGGGGTGGGGGAAAGGGGGGGGGGTTCCTACCTACCTTTAAGAATTGTAGAAATGAGGACTAAAGTATGCATCAGATTGCACCATTTCAAAATAATGTCAAATTGAAAAGGCTCCCAACCGTGGAAGGGGTACCCCCTTCCACACTTCTCCCCCCTCCCCCCCCCCCTTAGGCGCTTCGGCGCCCTCGGGCTTGGTCACTCGTCCTCGACCTATTTGGGCTAACCTACGTTTTAAAAAATGGAGAGGGTGGGGGAAAGGGGGGGGGGTTTCCTACCTACTTTAAGAATTGTAGAAATGAGGACCCAAGAGTAGTATCAGATGTACCATTCAAATGTCCAAATTTGAAAAAGCCCCACACCGTCCGCACTCGCAGTGCCTGGCTATCTACCTTTAAGAAGTGTAGCTATGATGACTAAAGTATGCATCAGATTGCACCATTTCAAATGTCAAATTGAAAAAGATTCCATATGGAGAAATATTAGACGTATATACTCAATAACTTTTCCCTAGCAGACACCTTTTCCCGTTTCAACACAACGTTCGGTCACCAAGGTCGATCCTTACTCACACAGACACAGTCTATGGAAACGCATCCGTGGGCTTTACCAGAAGAAGTCATTTTTACAAAACCAGGCATGGCATATATATCACTTCATCCAACAAGAATGACTTTTATATTTTCGGTGAGAGCAAGTCATCACCAACACATTGGTATGCGTTGTATGTATGTATCCCCTTTCAATGGGAAAAGGTGGGAGTTGGGAGTAATAACACTGCTGTCTCTCTTTTTTGAGACGAGATGGGCATATGTGTTTTTAAAAGCATGCTATAAAAAAATATAACCAAGTTAAAGGATATATTCTAAAGATTATGTTTCCTTCAGAAATGAGCGCAAATATTGTTTTGTTTTAAAGGCACAGTCATATTTGTTGCTTAGGACCTCAAACTGAGAGACGTTTTCCCGTGATTAAGGCGCGTCGCGAAACTCTCGCTTGCGTATATGGGTCATATTGTTCATATGTATAACCCCCCCCCCTTTCACACCCCCCCCCTCAGGCGCTTCGCGCCCTCGCAGTGCCTGGCTACCTACCTTTAAAGCCAGTGCGAACTAGCCACTGATTTTGGGTAGAGATCAGTGGAACTAGCAGCCTTGTAGGCCTATTGCACCACCTCAAGTTCTCAACTACTCGCTTCTGCCCTGATTCCTCACCCATAATGCAACGGGGGGGGGGGGGGTAGTGTAATATACTCAATCTGCATAAGAAATTAAAACAAAGTCAGAAGGATTTTCCACAATTTTCATAATATTCATGCAGATTCAACCGTGACATCCGATCATAAACAACTGGAGTTGCAGTAAAAATTTCAATAATCTCTTGAAGGACCATTCTTGGTCACGTGTGTGACCGAAATTATGCAAATCTTGACTTTAACTGGCTATAACTCTCACAATTTTAAAGATATACTAAATTTATATGTATATTATGCTAACATATTTGTTGGCTATCATTTGGAAATATTTCTTGATGTTTACAATATGCATGTTCAAGGTCACAGGTCAAAAGAAGTGGGTCACGTGTGTGACTTCACAGAACGGCATGATTTTGAAAGTTCAATTTCATTTTTGAAATTCCTATAAGTTTAAAATGATAAAATGTTCTTATTGCTGTGAGATATGCATTACTGAGGCGGCGGAACCAGGGGGCAGGGGGGGGGGGGCACTGTGACCCCCACTTTTTCATCCACCCTAAAAGTGCCCCTTTTCATGACTAAAAAGTGCCCTTTTTATTAGCTAATAAAATGCCATTTTTATAGTAAAAAGGGGCACTTTTATTACTAGAAAGGGGTACTTTTGATACAAAAAAGTGCCCCTTATTATTATGTCTTTTTAAAACTCAAATTGTCGGCTCGCGCTTCGCGCTCGCGGATACGAAATAGGGTCTATAATGCACAATACATATCAATTCTAGTTGTAAACTTAAGAGAAGAGGGCGCTATCACTCTACGCAAATCAAACGCTGCCATAGACATTTTGTATTTTGCACAGTTTTTTCACTTTGTTTTCTTGATTATTGCGAGCAACTACCTTTCAAAGAAATGATCAACTTGAAAAATTACGCTAAGAGTCTTTTTTTTTTCAAAAATAGGAATAACTTACTGCAAAGGGGAAAAAAAGTCTGTCACTTTGTGTCAATTCGAAATCCTAATCAGATCAAATTCCTGTACAATATGGCCAATTTTTGCTTCTCAAAATAGCTCATACGCCACATAATATATCTTCCTGGATAACGCATAATTATATAACAGCTTAATGATCAAGCCGTTTTTAAAAACTTGAATTCTCACCTTTCCAGAGATGGTAAATTCATTCGATTGGTTAAAAAAAAGTCCTGCACTTTGAACATTATCACAAACGAATCTTTACTCGATGGGTCAATATTTCCGCATATCACATGCATATCGCATGTGGACGGCGTCTTCGCAAGATGTGACAAGATCACTATTTATATCAATAATCGTTAGGAACATCATCTATGTGAAATAAAGATTCTGATTACAACTTTAGCACAATGGTGTTATAGGCTTGCAAAATGTATTTTCCCCAATCTGGTCTGAAGCATCTACCTACGAAAACTATGATATAAAGTTCAATTATCTATTTCATGTCATGAGAAATTAGCTCGAACGGATCGATCTGACCAGACCATTTTACCACAGGGAAGTTTTCTTAGGCGAGTTTTTGTACGCTAAGTAATAATTGCATGCAGTTGTCAATCGGTCGCTTCCCGCCGTTATAGCGCGGGTCTTGTTGACATTAATGTAGAACCGTATAATTTCTGCGCCGCTCAGTTGTATTTCACTAAACTCATGAATGTAATGTTGCGTTCCCCTCCTCAAATAATGGACGCGTCTTTATGTTAAGATTTAATGTCATACGTTAGGTTTACATTTCACGTGGAGTAGAATTGATATGAACTCAAATTTTAAGCTCATAATTTCCAACACACTCACGATTCGCTCTCGCGGATACTTAATAGGGTCTATAATGCACAATTAACTCCAATTTTGAGCTCAAAATTTTCGGCTCACGCTTCGCGCTCACAAATACTAAATAAGGTCTATAATGCAAAATAAACTCCATTTTAAGCTCATAATTTTCAACTCGAGCTTCGCGCTGCGGATATTTAATAGGGTATATGATGCACAATTAACTCAAATTTTTCGGCTCGCGCTTCGCTCTCGCAGAATAGGTTATATGCACAATTAACTCAAATTTCAGTTGGCGCTTCGCGCTCGCATTCCTTTTGTTTATCATTAATAAAATTAAAGGCAAATTTTCTGCGCATCCCTACTTTTCTCTCTAAGCCTCTGGTTTCGAGTGCCCCCTTATCAGAAAAAAGTGCCCCTTTTCCATCGTGACCCCCCACTTTCAAATTCATTCCGCAGCCTCTGATGCATTATGAATCTGTTTACAAAAAAATACCACTGGATAGGAGTCATCTCTGAAATTTCCTTTTTTATCTATTATTTTGTATCGTGTTGTCGGGTCACGGGTGTGACATTTTAGTGGGTCACGTGTGTGACATATAGCAAACTGTATAAAAAAAAAGAAAATATCATAAATATGCAATAAATGTACATTTTGAGCAATTATTACTCTATCAGCTGTGGTAAAACTTTCATGAACTCAACCCAAATCTGTCACTGGGGTGTTTTGGTAGCTGTCAAGACTGGGGGTGGAGCGGGGAGGGAGGGGGCCATGATGCCCCCTTTAAGATCTCGGCTGTTGATCGCGCGAGCGCGCCGAAAATTTGCACGATGGTATAGTGCCCGATATAAACTACAAGAATGCACTGTTAATTTTCCCAAAATAATACTTATTTATTTTATATGAATTAATTATGCTAATTTATGCATTGCATGAAATCATACTTTTTGTTCTAATTGACAGACTAAAGCTTCTGGAATGCTAATGTTGTGTTTACATAATCTTTATAGGATTCCTAACAATTGTACTTGGAAAACTTTTCTCATGTATTTCATTGTTTTATGATTTTCTTATGTATTTCTTTGTTTGTTCGACCTTTTGTTTTTCTTTGTTTTTTTCGCAAAAAATATTGCAGAACCATTTTGGAGCATAGTAATGCTAAAATAGATTAATTTCAGCCAATGAAAGTGAAAATAAATTGATTTGATTTAATTTGATTTATTGTTTTCTTCTGCATACATAGAAGTATAACATTTTTCTTCGATGACAAAGTAAATTGACATAAAATAATACATTTTCTGACAATGAATCAAGATCAAAATAAGTATATAACAAACAATTATTTACATGAAATACTAAATGATAAATTGTCAAAATATTAAAACAAATACTTCGCCAAGACATTACGAATCATTTTGTCGAAGAAGGACTATCAAAGTAAGCAAAATGCTTGAGAGTATGATAATCCCTAATAAAACTCATTAAAATATTAATATCATTATTCAGCAGAATGGATAAAAATGAAAACAAAATCCAATAGGATAATAATAATTTTTACAATTTATATATAATCAGACCTTTATGATCGCCCCCACCCAGTGGGTCACGTGTGTGACTAATTTGTTTGCTAACTGATAATCAAATTCAAACTTCTCATGGATTCATATATGGTGAGATGCAAGGTACATTAAATCTAGATTTGGAGAAAAAATAATAATAATACCCCGGTACCAGAGCCATGGTTAAGGCGGGCATAAACTTTTTGTGTTTTCTGGTCACGTGCCTGTGTGACATTTGAGGGCAATTAATTTCTCAGGGTTAATTATCTTAATATAATCAATTTAACAACATTATTTTGGGGTTAGATCAAAAGGAATAGAGGTAAATAATAACATAATGACAGTAATCCAAGTAAGGAAGTCAGCAAATCCATTCCAGTCAGGGTTTTAAAAAAATGATATTTTATGTACCGTTTTTCTATCTAATCATCATGATTATCATATATGTTAATTTATGGAAATGAGCATGAAAAAATGCCAAAATCACGAAAAAAAACATCAGTTCATGAAACTTCAGACATTGCTCTATATGAATATTTAGCTTTAAACCAAGAGGCAAAAACTTTATTTTGTCCCAAAAAGGTTCACTTTTCAAAGAATGGCACACATGTGTATTTTATACTCTATAGGACCACATTCTTTGGTGGTCATCCTGAAAGGGTTAATTAATGTCATACAATGTAACCATTATTTTCAACACATTCCAGCCATAACATTGTAGGGTATATGTAAGGCTCAAGTCATGCTCATCTATTCCTGCAATAGCATCGTCCCTTTTTTCAGGCATGACCATAGTTGGTCACACACGTGACCCGTGGGTCACGTATGTGACCAGTTTCAAAGTTAATTAAAAACTAAATTAAAAGCTATCATGGCTTCATATTTGGTGAGATGCAAGGCACATTATATCTAGCTTTGGAGAAAAAATTGTAATAATAATAGAATTATGGTTTTCGGGGGCGTTAACTTTTTGTGTTTTTGGGTCACGTGTGTGACATTTGAAGGTAATTAATTTCTTTAGTTAATTATCTTAAAACAATCAATTCAGCACCATTATTTTTCAGTTAAATTTAAAGGAATGAAGTTAATAAAGGATATAATGACAATAATCAAAGTAAGGAGACCAGCATACAATCAAGTCAGGGTCAAACAAATGATATTTTATGTACCATTTTTCTGTTCAAATTTTATATATGTTAATTTATGCAAATGAGCATGAAAAATGTGTAAAATTAAGATAAAAAATGCATTTCATGAAACTTGAGACAATGCTCTATATGAATGTGCAGCTTAAAAACAAAAGGCAAAAACTTTATTTTTTCCCCAAAAGGTTCACTTTTCAAAGAATCGCCCTGTATGGTATATGAAAAATCCCATGTCAAATTTCCATTTTATATTGCATTATGTTATGGACGAAATAAATTTGAATTGAATTGAATTGAATTTTTCCTTATTTTTACTTGGAGTCAGTAATGTACCGGTATTTCTTTTTCTAAAAAAAAACAAAAAAAAAAAAAAACAAACGGCGTTTGAGCAGTACGTACGTATATTGCAAAATACAATATGAGAAAAATCGGCCTCGTGGACCCTCCCCCACATTAAAGGCCTTAGTTATGGTCGTTTAGAACCCAATTAGGCCTATTTCGCGCTTATATATTGAATAAAGTTGGGCCTTATTCCCTTCTATTTCTTTCTTTTTCTACTTTTTCTTCTTTTCTCTCTCTTTCCTTCTTTCTCCCTTTTCTCCTCCGTTTTTTTTTTTTTTTTTTTTTTTTTTTTTTGGGGGGGGGGGGGGGCTGGGCCCGCCGCCCCCCCTGGATCTGCGCCTGCATGATTTAGCCACTTTCATGTCATGAAGCCTGGCGTTTCCATTATTGTAAATATTTAATAAGAACTTTTTTTCACTTCCAGTTATACGGCCTCACTTTCTGGAAGTAAGTAGCGGCCTAATTAGAATAGAATATAACGTAGGCCTATTCATAATGAGCTATATTCCAAGCATTATGAAATATATGTTTAGGAAATTCAAATGTCGATCATGTTACTGTTAGATCAGGCTATACGAAAAATTGAGAATTGAGACTATTAAGGCTACACTATAATGGGATAAAAAGGCAAGTGACTTATTAAAATTAAGATTTGAAAAATTCATTACATGCTGAATTTTTGTAAAAATTCATTAATAGATTTGTCTTATTTTGATTAAAGGAGGAGTCCGGGCTGAAATGAAAAAGTTTTGTAAAATTAAGTAAAATTCATCAAGCACAAGACAGAAAATTTCATCAAAATCGGATGAAAAATAACAAAGTTATGCATTTTTTTTAGGTCTTGATTTTTTTTGTAAAACAGTTCATTTGAATATTTGAATATTCAAATGAGCAAACTGATGATGTCACAGTCCCCCTACTTCTTGTGTATTTTATTATATGAAATCCTATTTATCTCTTCATATATTGCGTATACGGAAAATCTGTCCCTCATACTGAAATAAGTAAAAGCACTTGTGACCTTGAACATTCCACAAGGATTAATCCGTGTTTTTATGTCCTTGGGGCAGAAAATCTTGATAATTGGTATTTCATACAATAAAATACAAGGAAAGTAGGGGGACTGAGACATCATCAGTTTGCCAATTTGAAGAACTGTTTCCTAAAATAACTTTGCTATTTCTTATCCGATTTTGATGAAATTTTCATTGTTGTGCTTTTTCGATTTTACTTTATTTTTCTTATAATGCAAACTCCAGCCCGGATGAGTCCTTTAATTTGATTTCAGGGTAGTGTGCCCCTTTAATTTGTCCGATACGATAGCCAGATAGAACAATTCGGTGTTATCGACTGTTATCGATCATCAACAATTCACGTGCGAATTTAGAAGAAAATGGCCAAGAAAAAGGGACAGTTAAAACGTAAAGAGAGTGAAAAGGTTGCTGAAAAACAGGACAATGGGATTGATACTGATCAGAATGACCAACCTAGTTCGCCCAAACGGGTAAATATATTAATTCAATATAGTTATTCTAAATTAATTAATGGTCTGTGTCTCTCAACTTCATTATTGTCCCATATATTGAAATCCGTGTATTGTCGATATTCCTGTCTTTAGATAATTGGAAATTGAAAATAATTTCTGTCTTGTTGCATTGATGCCCATAATATGCTGATTATTCATGGCATCTTATATTTTGGTGAAGGGCTTGGTCATCTTGTCCTGTTTTGTCATACCTTAGCCTTATTGCTTGTCTTGTACGAACCCCCCCCCCACGCTCACTTCCATGCACTACACTCGTTTGCATATATCAAACTCGTGCCTCCGACTCTACTGACTCTGCGTGGTTACAAAAATAATTTTAACCTAAATTTACACTTATCATCCCTTAAACGTTTAAATTTGGGAGTCAATGTGCACTTAAATATTTATTTTTAATTAACTAATCTCTGACAATGCTTAACTGAACTAAAAAGGTGAAATGAGAGCAAAAACTCACCGATGTTCAGCGTCTTCCCGATTTTTCTGCCACTCGATTTCGTTATGTCGCTTTGAGAAAAAATGAAATGGAAATATAGAGATAGAGTGCCTGCGATCGCGATCACGATTATGCGAGAGGTTGTTATGTAAACCATCGCGTAAAATAACAAAGTTTAACCTACCTTCCACAACTGAGTATTTTAAAAAAACAAAACAAAAATAAAAAAAAAAAAAAAAAAAAAACAAAGAGAGATTTTTTTCCCGCCCTCGGCACATCAAAAGGTCATCGTGTATCGGCCATAGGGTAGGATTGAGTGGCCTAAATCGTAGCCTGCTCGTCAATCCCCCTTTTTTTCTAGATTTTTTTTTGGAGGGGGGGGCTGGACGAGATATTTTTGTCATTGCGGCGGAAGAGCTTAGCCTTTTTTTTTTTTTTTCTTTTTCCTTTTTTTTTCTTTAGGGGTGGAGAGGGGGGGGGGCTGACGAGATATTTTTTCATGGGCCCGAGGACTTTGTCTTTTTTCTTTAGGGTGGAGAGGGGGGGCGGGACGAGATATTTTGTCATGGGGCCCGCAGCTTAGCCTTTTTTTTCTTTTTTTTTGCTTAGACTTTTTTTAGTTGGATGAGAGGGGTTGGTGCAGAATTTGTAAGGGCCCGGAGGAGCTTAGTCTGTTTACTTTGTCTCTTTACTTAAATTCCTTATAATCTGTATTTCTCAATGTGTATGAAAAAATTAAACTTGAATTGAAATACATCTAACTGTCTTTGTCTCTGTTTTATTTATTTATTTTCTTTTGAACAATAGTACGATACATCTAACCAATTTTTCACTGGGAAGCGGGCGGAAAATATAAGCAGAAATTTAGCGCCTACAACTTCCCTAGTTAAATTGTATAGATATTTGACTTTCCCCCCCCAAAAAAAAATAAAAATAAATAAATATATAAATAAATAAATAAAAAAAAATAAAAATAAATAAATATATAAAATAAATAAATAAATAAATAAAATAAATAAATAAAAAAACAAAAACAAAAACAAAAACAAATAAACATGAAAATGAAAAAACTATAATTATAGCCAAAAAAAATGAAGAAAAGAAGAAATGAAAGAAAAGAAGATCATTAGAGTATTTATAATGAGGGGGCGGGGAGGGGGGTTCAGCCAACTTTTCTCAGCAAACATGTACAAAACACAAAAGTTACTATAGCTTGTTCAGCCCCCCCCCCCCCCCCCCCCCCACTTGTGACCCAGCCCCTTCACTTTAAAAAAAATAGAAATCACCAGGCCTCTCTACCTCATAGCTTTAAAAACAATAAACAAAACTTTTTGTTAATATTATATTATTATTTTATTATTACTAGGCCCTACTAGTTTTTATTTAGTTATTTATTTTTTTCATTCTATTCGCGAGTGAATCAAAAGCTAATCATCCTAACAACGAATTAAACAAACTGTTGCCATGCCACATTCGACTCGTGACGGAGACATCGTCGATCGCGAAATGCAAACCTTCGACAAAAGAGGGCGGCACAATTTATCCCGCCATTGAATTACTTGCTTCTCTTGGTCAGTGGAATCGGTGGCAAAGATGTACGATATAGCGGTTGAATACTAAAATTTACTACTTAAAGGACATAAGGGAGCAGTGCTCAAGGAAAGGAAATAAGGAGAAGAAGATTGGAAACAATTCGGTAAGTGAATTTTCCATGTTTTATTGATATCTTTCATTTGCTCAATCTTTTGAGTACGACTGTGCTGATGTTTCGTACGTAGTCCCGTCTATGCTAGTCTCGGTAAGTTCATAACGGCACCACTCCACGCGTGCCCCACGCGTGCAGTGGAGCCGTAATCAACTTACCGAGACTACAATAGACGGGACTACGCATGGAAAAAAGTCTACTATTCCGCTTTTACAGAAATAGAGAACAATGCGTTTTGATTGTTGGGCGCTCTGATTAGCTACTGGTAGCTATCGCAAGGAGCTCTGCCTCCCGGTTGCGATGACTGAAGTGCGTTGACCGTAACTGAACAACGCGATTCAGCTGTTCCTGATAAAGACCGCTTTGTCGTGCGCGCTGTCAATCATAACCAAATTGGACCCATTTTGCAAGAAAAACTGCAAGACTCGACTTCAAAAACGGTTAAGCGTAGACCCACTCTTTCAATATTTTTTAGAATAAAGAAGAGAAATATAAAAAGGAACTTCAACGAATCGACTGTCGGACAACGCCCAACATTTCAAAACGTATAAAGAAATGAGGACTTACCAAAAAAATGAATGACGAATCTAAATTTTATCGTGCCTATTGTTCATTGGAAGGCACAATGGTAGTGTATTTCATATGCTAATTCGTTATCATTCGAGGGTCATGCATAAATTACTCAGTTATGGAGTAACATTTCTCCGTGCTACGTACGAAACATCAACACAGTCGTACTCAAAAGACTCACCAAAAAGGCAATATGACAAAAACATGGAAAATTCACTTACCAAATTGTTGGCAATCTTCTTCTCCTTATTTCCTTTCCTTGAGCACTGCTCCCTAATGTCCTCAAAGTAGTAAATTTTAGTATTCAACCGCTATATATGTATATCTTTGCCACTGATTCCACTACACAAATGAAGCAAGTAATTTAATGGCGGGATAAATTGTGCCGCCCTCTTTTGTCGAAAGCTTGCATTTCGACGATGTCTCCGTCACGAGCGAGTCGAATGTGACATGGCAACAGTAGTTACCTTGTTTGTTTAATTTGTTGTTAGGATGATTAGCTTTTGATTCACTCGCGAATAGAATGAAAAAATAAATAACTAAATAAAAACTAGTAGGGCCTAGTAATAATAAAATAATAATATAATATTAACAAAAGTTTTGTTTATTGTTTTTAAAGCTATGAGGTAGAGAGGCCTGGTGATTTCTAATTTTTTAAAGTGAAGGGGCTGGGTCACAAGTGGGGGGGTGGGGGGCTGAACAAGCTAAAAATCACGAATGTATAGTAACTTTTGTGTTTTGTACATGTTTGCTGAGAAAAGTTGGCTGAACCCCCCTCCCCGCCCCCTCATTGTAAATACTATAATGATTTTTTTTTTTCTTCTTTTTTTGGTTGTATTGATGCAGTTTTTTTGTTTTTATGCCTCCGCCACCGAAGGTGGTGCCGGAGGCATTATGTTTTCGGGTTGTCCGTCCGTACGTCCGTCCGTACGTCCGTCCCGTTTTCGTTTCTCGCGATAACTTAAGAAACCGTTTGACGGATCACTGTCAAACTTGGATCATGTATGCATTGGTAGAGGACAATGAACTGATTAGATTTTAGGGTCATGAGTCAAAGTCACAGAGGTCATTGTATGCATGAAATGGCTCGTTCTCGCCATAATTAAAAACGCTTTGACGGGTCAACTTCAAACTTGGGTTAAATGTGTGCTATGGGAGGCAATGAACTGATAAGATTTTAGGTCATGAGGTCAAAAGTCAAAGGTCACAGATGTCATTGTATACATGAAAATGGTTCGTTTCTCGCAATAACTTAAGAACTGTTTGACGGTCAACTTCAAACTTGATAATGGTGCATATGGGAGGGCAATAACATGATTAGATTTGGGGTCAAAGAGTCAAAGGTCACAGAGGTTCCATTTGTGTACATGAAAATGGCTTGTTCTCGAATAAACTTAAAAGCGTTTGACGGATCAATTTCAAACTTGGGTCATATGTGCATATGGCACGGACAATAAACTGATTAGAATTTAGAGTCATGAGTCAAGTTCAAAGCCACAGAGGACACTTGTTACGTGAAAATGGCTTGTTCTTGCGATAACTTAAGAACAGTTGATGATGAACATCAAATTGGGTCATGTGCTGCATATGTAGGGACAATGAATTATTATATTTGAGGTCATGAAGTCAAAGTCAAGGTCACCGACGTCATTGTATACAATAAAATAGCACGTTCTGCTGTAACTTCTGAACCGTTTATGGATCAACTTCAAACTTGGTCATGTGGAGAAAGATGATGATGGATTTTGAGGTCAGGACATCAAGGTCACGTTATTATGTAAATGACTCGTTTTGCAATTTGAGACCTTTGACAGTCAACTTAAACATGTTTATCATTTTTATTACATCAGTAGCCATCCTTCCTGAGTTGGAAATAATTCTGATGATACAACTTAATAGATTTAGGGTCAATATCTCAAAGATTCATGGTATAATGAATGTTAAAATACTCAACATGCGCATGCTTTTTTTTCCGATGTGGCAATACGAGGCATGCCTTCCGACTGCGCGGTCGAGATTCATCTAGTTTTTTTGCTTTTAGCTTTTTTCATTTTCATGTTTGTTGTATTTCTTGTTTATTTTGTTTTGTTTTTTTGTTTTTTTATTTATTTTTTTTTTTTATTTTCATTTTTATTTTTATTTTATTTTTGGGGGGGAATAAGTCCAAATTCTATCCAAGATTACTAGGGCATTATAGGCCTAAATTTCCTGCCCCATTGTCCCCTCCCCAATGAATGGCTTATATGTATGTACATTGTTAAAAAATAAAATAAATAAATAAAACAAGAGACAAAGACATTTAGATGTATTCAATTCAAGTTTAATTTTATTCAAACACATGAGAAAATACAGATTATAAGGAATTTTAAAAGTAAAGACAAAGTAAACAAGACTAAGCTCCTCCGGGCCCCCATTACCAAAAAATCTCGTCCACCCCAACCCCCATCCCCATCCATCCACCCCAAAAAAAGTCTTAGCAAAAAAAAAAAGGCTAAAGTTCCTCCGGACCCCATGACAAAAATATCTCGTCCAGCCCCCCCCCCCCCCCCAAAAAAAAAAAGTCTAAGGAGGAAAAAAAGGGGGAATTGACGGCCAGGCCCGATTTTAGGCACTCAATCCTACCCTATGGCCGATACACGATGACCTTTATGAGTGCGAGGGGCGGGAAAAAAAACACTTTCCTTTTTTTTTTTTTTTTTTTTAAACTAAGTGTGGAATTAGGTTAAGTTAACCGTTAACATTTGTTTATTTTACGCGATGTTTACATAACACACCTCTCGCATAATCGTGATGGCGATCGCAGGCACTCTATCTCGATATTTCCATTTCATTTTTTTTCTCAAAGCGACCATACGAAATCGAGTGGCAGAAAAATCGGGAAGACTGCTGAAAATCGGTGAGTTTTTGCTCTCATTTCACCTTTTAAGTTCAGCTAAGCATTGTCAGAGATTAGTTAGGATTTAAAAATAAATATTTAAGTGCACATTGAGTATCAAATTTAAACGTTATAATGGGATTGAAAGTGTAAATTTAGGTTAGAAATTATTTTTTGTAACCACGCCAGAGTGTCGTAGAGTCAGAAGCACGAGTTTGATATATCAAACGAGTGTAGTGCATGAGTGCCCCCCCTTTTTTTTTTAAGATAGAAAAAGTAAAAAATGCTTGAACCTTGATCAGATTTATTTGCTCATTCTTGATATGGTAATAATGTTCCAAGAATTTTAGCCTTCACTGCATTCTACAGCAGCTTAATTGAAATTCTGTGAAGCTATAATTTAAACAGTTGCGCAACCATTATGAAGTGAAGAAAAAGCTTGGTACACTAATAATAATCATAATAGCAGAAATAGACGAGCTTCAAGCCAGGAAATAGACATGAACCGTCTTGCTTTGGGTGCTGTGACTGTCGCAGTGTCAAGATTCACAATTGACCGCTCTATTCTTGTCATTTCTACATATATTCGTTATCTTGAAGGCCAAAGTTTCAGCCGGATTTCCAACTATTGATGGCTACTCATCAGATGCGGACATAGACACCAGAGCTCTTGTCAAACAGCAGAATAGAAAAAAGAAAAAATCTGGAGGATTTCAGTCGATGGGTAAGAAAGTGAGATAGACATGCAGACATAAGTAAAGGCCATCCAAAGTTTTGGAATGAAAAGTTAGATCAAGTGAATGAAATTGCAGAGTAAAGTTTATAGAGATCATTGTTATTTTATTTCAGAGGGAGTGGGAGGCCAAACAATAGCAACATTGCTGATGTGCATTGATGATGGAGACAAGATAAACCACAGTCCAGTTGACACATAGTTCATTGCATTTTGCATTTTCATGTACCAACTACCAAAGGCATTTATCTATCCTTGACAGTTTGTCCTTAGGTTTTTGGCTATATCCGCCAATTTGTCTCCTCTCGATCTCTGCTCGCTCACTGTGTACAAAGTCAATGGCGTGGAACGATGTCTCCGCCACTGACGTTGACGAAATGAACGGGAGTGAATGGACTGGTGACTTATAACCAGATTATGCAAGGTTTTTTATATTCATGCTTTTGCTCAATTTGGTCAAGTTATTATTATTATTATTATTATAACCACTTGTATGTATCAGGAGATCCACTTACACTTATGCATGGTCAATTTATAATTGACATGAGATCTTGATCTAGTGTCAACCTTGTGAAGTAGCCATTCCTGGCACTCACCCTCCATTTTATCGGCTCAAGACATAGAAATGATTATCTTTAGTACATTATCTACATTAATGTTCTTTATTTTTCATATATTTCAACTCCACTGTGTTTATATTTCTCAGGTCTGAGCCATGCTGTTTTCAAGGGTATTATGAAAAAGGGATACAAAATCCCTACTCCTATACAGAGAAAAGTGAGTATGTCACCGAACCTGACACCCCCCCCCCCTTCCTCTTAATATTCATAAGGGGATAAATAAATGGGCTTTGAAAGAAAGTAAAAGTACTTATTCTTTTAGGAATGTACTTTGACAAGGCCTGCATAATTGAAACATTTTAGTTAGATATGTTTTTATTTATTTTGTTAAATAAGATTATAGTTTCTTAACAAATCCTCGAAGTCTGTTGCCATCAAATGCCTGAAATGTACTGGACATAATACAATAAGTTATGTATGGATTAATACTCTAGATTTGGCTGGATAAAAAAGAGACATGATGACCAGTCGTAAATGAATAATTTATCACCGTTTTTCAGGCCCCCTATATATTCCTGCATTTCAGACTGGTAGACATGTTTTATTTTGAACAATTCGGGTTAAACTAACTTTATTTTCATTTTGTGCTGTTATGTTGGTATCTATTAGTATGAAAGGTAATTAAAAACACTGCACAAATTTTTACTGCTTAAAGGCAATTTGCAATTTTGGGGTATACAAATCAATCATTTTATTTTATAGGTTTTCCCGGTCAAGTTTAAACTATCTCCGATCAATTTGACATTTCTTTCGAGCGCTTTCGTCCGGAATGTGATCGCGATTACAAATCTGCAATGAAATTCGTTTATGTGTAGCCAAAATCAAACACCGTTCAATCCAATTGCAAATTGCGCCGACGAATTTGCTGTTGTGAGCAGTCGCATTCGTCAATGTGCGCTCAATTCGTCCATTCGTAAAATTCCCGTCTTCTGGTGAATTCAAATTCGTTTTGGGGCATCCACTTTAGAAATAACTGTATACAAATTAGG
>CALNVZ010002974.1:45155836-45208021 GCA_940671915.1 Paracentrotus lividus
GGGCTATCGGGTAATTTAGTTAACGTTTAGAGCACTCGATTCGTTTATGTTTCTCGTAATCGTTAATGACCATTCGTATTCGTTTTATGTGCGATCAAAGTGTTTCATGTGCAGTGAATTTCGTTAATGTGGCATGAAATCAAATTTCGTACGATCAATTAAAAAAATTTCAGCTGTAAAAAGGAAGTGGAGGGGCTTCAGCAGTTCAAATTCGTTTTTAGGCATGCATGTAAAACGTTTTTACGGCCTATCCCATGTGAACACACGAAGCAAGGGGGTTGGCGGGAATGCACATGGTAAACACAAATAAATTTATAAGCAATATTTTATTCAGAGGCTGCGGAACGACTTGAAAGTGGGGGGGGGCACTTTTTTGAAAGGGGGCCCTTTTACCTCAGTGGGCATAATGAGCAAATGTATGATGGGAGGGGCTGGGTATTAAAGTATATTTTATACTTATATGCTGTTGAATATATGAATTTGAGAGGATTAAAAGTGGCCCCTTTTAAAAGAATGCTACCATTTTGGAGGTTTAGCAACATTTAAAGTTTAAGTAACATTACATTTTTATTACACACTTAAGCCAATGGTGTAAAATATTGCCCCATGATAATGGTTAAATATTCATATTGCAATAGATACATGTTTTAAATGATTTTTAAAAACATAAGTGCTAGAAAGGGCGCAATAATTTTACACCTTGCTTTAAGTGTGTAATAAAACTGTAATGTTACTTAAACTTTAAATGTTGCTTAAACTCCAAATGACATTTTCTTTTAAAGGGGGCACTTTTAATCTCTCAAATATCAATATATTGAACAGCATATAAGAAAGTTAAAATTACTTTAATACCCAGCCCTCCCTATTCCATACATTTTGCTCATTATGCACTGAGGTAAAGGGCCCCCTTTTCAAAAAAAGTGCCCCCCCCACTTTCAAAGTCGTTCCGCAGCCTCTGGATACAAATTATTGCTTATAAATTTTATTTTGTGTTTACCATGTGCATTCGCCACCCCTTGCTTCGTGTGTTCACCCCGGATAGGCCTAAACGTTTTAAATTGCATGCCTAAAAACGAATTTGACTTGTGGAAGCTCCTCCACTTCCTTTTTACAGCTGGAAATTTTTTAAATTGATCGTTACGAATTTGATTTCATGCACTATTAACGAAATTCACTGCACATAAACACTTTTGATCGCACATAAAACGATTTACTGGAATTGGGTCATTAACGATTACGAAAGAACATAAACGAAATCGATGCTCTAACGTTAACTTAATTACCGATAGCCCCGCTCCGGAAGGTATCGTTTAAATTGACTGAACAATTAACGAATTCGATTTGAAAATAGTTAAAATCGACGGGAAAACCTATATTATAATTTAAAGATTTTTTCAGGTTTTTGGTTAGTTTAATTTGGTTTAACAATTTTTGATTGACTACCTTGACTAATGATTTGTAACCTTTTCTTGCAGTGGTGATACCCATTATATGGTAAGGACAGACGGTCGTGGGATGGCTCGGACAGGGAGTGGTAAAACAGCAGCCTTCTCCTTCCCATGTTAGGCGCCTCCAGAGCGATCAGCTCAATCTGGTGCAAGAGCTCTCATCCTCTCTCCTACGAGGGAGCTAGCACTTCAACTCTCAAATTCACTAAGGAGGTGAGGATTCAAGATATGAAGAGCTTGCATGCAAAATTGTAAATCCTTTCTGTGCATATTTACCATTTTAAAAAAAGTTCATAGAACGCCGAGCTGCGATTTGCAGCGGTTCAGCGCAGTCGCGGATTTCGCTACAGTCAGTCAGAATAGGGTTAAAGAGAAAATCAGCTTTTTTTCCCATTCCATTTGGGCTGTAGATTTTGAGATATTGATCAAGCAAAAATTTAGTTTGCAAATGCCTTTTTATGGATGTGTATAGGTTTCGCACATAATGGCCATGAATTCAGTGCTCGGGAATAATAGATGCACAAAATTAACATTAACTTTGTTTAACAAAAGCAAATTATACAAAACATTATTACAAGTGCCTCAGCAAGAAAAATCTTTCGCTTTTTTGTAGACATACAACTCATTGATATTTCATACAATTAATTTCCTGACCAGTACCTTTTTTTCCGTTTAATTCTGTAGAACCGTTTATAGATTAACATAATGTTTTTAATCTTTAGCTGGGGTTGGCTGAGGTCGAGTTCTGGAGGGGAGGGGGGGGGGGGTGGGGGGGGGTGGGGGGGAGGGGGGGCGGGGGGGGGGGGGGGAGGGGGGGGGGGGGGGGGGGGGGGGGGGGGGGGGGGGGGGGGGGGGGGGGGAGGGGGGGTTGGGGGGGGCGGGGGGGGGTGGGGGGGGGGGGGGGGGGGGGGGGGGGGGGGGGGTGGAGGGGGGGGGGGGGGGGGGGGGGGGGGGGGGGGGGTGGGGGGTTGGGGGGGGGGGGGGGGATGGGGGGGGGGGGGGGGGGGGGGGGGGGGGGGGGGGGGGGGGGGGGGGGGGGGGGGGAGGAGATCGTATGGATGATCAATTTGCTGCCCTCCATTTGAACCTGCATTCTGTTGCCACCCCGGTCGTCCTTCTCCGATGTCCTAGTCGAGATGACTCAAGCTCATGCAAGTGGAGTATGTGGTCTTTGATGAGGCAGACAGGTGAGGTCCGTTTTATAGACGAACACGGGCAGCGTTTCATGGAAGTGGCCCGCTACTAGTGCCTGCCATACAGCGGGTGGCTTTCCCATGTACTACGCATGCGCCTGTGCGCGTATGTCTGCCCATACTGTACAGATTCCTTTGTTAGCATAACTTACTCGCATAAGGAGCATGCGTGACATTGGAAGCCCCTAACCGATTGGCCGCCACAAGACAAAACACTCACCCGAACCGAATTCGCTATACCTTCGTCATTTCGTCAGTTGCTATGATCTTGCTATAATATGAAGACCCTGTTATTGCCAGACATTCAACCGTGCCTCAAAAGTGAACTTACATATGTATTTATTTTTTTTTGTGTTTGTAAGAGTAATTATCATCCCAAGCAATGTAGATTTTTTTATAAGAGTAGATATCGTCTGCGCAACTTTTAAGGATTGTTTTTTCAATTGTTAAATTTGTGAAATCTTTATTTCCACTTTAACCCTTAATCAGGCAGGGGGGGGTTAGATCAACCCACCCCCTCGACATTTTCCGCGACCATGCGCCTGCGCAAGATTTTTTACCAAGCGGCCGCTCGCTGACTTATATACTTTCAGTCGTTGCGCAGTTTTAAAACCATTTTCGCAAACTCCGTCATACGGTTACAATGGTGCACGGATTTCAATAATATCCTCAGACCGAAAATCGCTCAAAAAACGTGATTGTGTACAAGTCAATGCATAGAGTTTTCTACCTAATCACAAGATATGATTATTTTCACCTTTTATTGGCTAAAATTTAATTTATTTTAGCGATAAATTATGCTTCAAAAGACTTCTGCAATCAATTTTGACCAAAACAAAGAAAAACAAAAGTCGAAAACATAGAAATACATAAGAAATTCAAAAAAAATTAAATGCATAAGAAAATGATTCATACCGAATTTTTTTCAAGTACAATTGTTTAGGAATGCTACAAAGATATTAACCAAATCCAGCATTATAGGAGCTTTATTTAGTAAATTAGAGCAAAAAGCAGAGTTAGCTAAATTAGCATAATAATTAATATAAAATAAATCACATTTGTCAGGGAAAATTAACTATACTAGCTTGTAGATTACATCGCACACTACCACTGCGCAAAATTTTGGCGGGCCGCTCACGCGACGGCGGCCGAGATCTCGGGGGGGGTTGATTCAACCCTCCCCGCTATAGAGAGCCAAAAAAGCCTGGCTTGATTAGGGTTAAAGACTGAAAACACATGACACAGAACGACTACCCTCCTAGAACAGCATCTATGTTTTTGGGAGAGTACTTCTTCATTTTTCATCACCAAGAAGAAAGAAAAGGAAGAATATAAACAAAACTACTGTTGCAAATCTATGATTTGTATATCTTAAGATGTGTAGATCTTATGTGTTATTCAGAAAACACATTCATTTAAAAGGCATTGTAAACCATTTCAAATTATTGCACAGGATTTGTAGTTTTGTGAAGGGAAATTGTTTTTAATGCTTGTCCTGGTTAGGAACTTGTAGTTTGGCACTACGTCTCATAACGACTGCATTTTACATCTTTACAGTCTTCTCTTTCCTTTTCCCCTCTTTAATTCTATTTTATGTAGATTATTTGAGATGGGTTTTGCTGAGCAGCTAAATGAGATCTTATCCCGGTTACCAGACAATCGTCAGACCCTACTCTTCTCAGCCACACTGCCTAAGAGTCTGTGGAGTTTGCTAATGCTGGTCTGAGTGAACCAGTGCTGGTCAGGTTGGATGTAGAGTCAAAGATCAGTGACAGTTGAAGGTATGATTTGTAAATTATTGTTTAGTAATGAGATCATGGGCCCGTATTCTTAAAAAGCCGCCTAACTTAAGTGAGCTTAAAATCTGTGGTTAACTATGGCTTGCTAAAATGGACTCAATCTGTCCATGTTGCATTCCTATCACCTTCACTGAATTCTTGAATCGTGTCCCTAATTTGTAAGGGAAATTTTGCGTACTTATCTTTCCCAAGCAGTTTAATAGTCTTCACTATAAAATTATGATGAATTGAACATTTCTACTTTTTCGAGATTGAGTCCCTTTTAGCAAGCCATAGTTAAAGCCACAGATTTAAGCTAGGCTTAAAGTTAGGCGGCTTTTGAGAATACGGTTGCCTATGTTTTGTTGCTAACCTTCTTATTTATGGAATAAGTATTGATTTCCATTTGACATCAACTTTAACCGCAAGTGTTCCTAATTGCTCAAGTTTTTTTGCAACGTAAATCCTTTGAACCTGAGATTTTTGCTGTTGCCACAGGTTTATTGCTTGTTGGGCTAGCAATATTAAAACCTCTTTGGATTCGATTGCGAGTAAATGAATGAATCAAGGTTAACAGTAATTGGTTCTTGTGATTTACGTGATTACAGAGGTACAGACTGCAGTAAGAAACTCTTTTTGATTGATTAAACCAAAGAGCTGAATATAATCATTGCATGTGCGACAGGTAAATAGAATGAATCTTGTCCTGAAATACTCCTACTTCCCATATTAAGTTCGAAATTTATATGATGAGTGGCCCAATATCTGCATACCTAAATTGCGTCCAACTTTCATATCAAAGTAAATACTTATTTCAAATGATCACTCTTTCAGAATATATTTCTGTACACCCGTAAACAATGACAAGACAGCTGTGATGCTGGCATCTGCTCCGTGATTGTCATCCAACCCACATCAGCTGACAGTCGTCTCTTAGCGACAAGGCATCATGTCGACTATGTGAGAGAGGTAAGGATAAATGCACACATACTTTAAGAGAATCTAGTGTAGTGGGAAAGGTGAACCATGGGTCAAGAAAATAATTGTGAGCTTTCAAATTATTTTTAAGGTATTTGAAAGAATTCTATTGTAGAAAGTTCCACTGAAAATGATTGGTCTTCGAAATGTCCTCAGCTGTAACCTATACTGTAATGTTTGTATGCATCGTTACTTTCACCAATTTTTCTAAGGATGCCAAGATTCAATGTAAGTAAAATGCTCGCAAAAGTTTATGTCTACTCAATGCACTGAATAGGAAACTTCAATAAGAAATACTCATAAAACACACTTTTTTGTGCAGAATCAACAGCACACATCCAATGCTATACCGCATCATGTATGGCATGTTTCATCACATATTTTGGATCTTATCTGGACTACAGCATATTTTATAAGTCTGGGGCGGTTTAGTGAGTAAGCTGAGGGCACGTCTTCGGGTGGTTTAGGTGGCTAAAGGGTTAATGGATGCGGTGAACTGTTTAACCAAACATTTAAAGAAACAAAGACTGGTAAGCAATCAGTGAGATGGGGGCAGGGCTCTATCAGAAGGAATTGTTAATGGAATAAGTGCCCTTACATACATTAATGTTCAAGAGTGCCAAATTTTTTAAACTAACCTTCGATTGATTAGAGACCACTGCTAATCACTAGCCATGACATCTCTTAATGTAAGTTGTCTTGTTAATTGTTCATGTTTGGCTTATGCTAGTTTCTCTCCCTCACTTCTCTCACAGTTGCTGTAGAACAGGCAGTCCATAGCGCATCACATCGACTTATCTTGTGATTACTTTGATGTCATTTGCTTATTTAAGCGCTTGTTTCTTCCTCCCTCTTCTCTCTCAGTTGCTAGAGCAGGCAGGCATCAGCTGCACCTTACACTATACAGCGCCCTGGACCAGGCGGCGAGGAAATCAACATAGCCAAGTTCACACCATAAGAAGACCCTATTCTCTTGGTGACAGACATTGCAGCGCCGAGGTATTGACATACCCATGCTGGATGTAGTCATCAACTTCCACTTTCCTGGCAAACCAAAGCTCTTTGTGCACAGAGTTGGTATGTATACATGCTATGAATAAACAGTTGCCCCGGGAGTACAGAACTAAACATTTGGGGACCATGCAGAGTCTGTGTGTACCGGGGGAGGTAGGGGCGTCATTTCACTTAGCGCTTGTAAAAACTTAAATTTGGAGAGGCAAATGACGTCTGAAATCATTTTTTTTTTTAATCAATTTTGAATGCGAAGGTTATTGAGATAGGTGACAAATAGGCCTTCTTAGACCTTTCATTGCTGTTTCATATTCGAGCCGTTTGTAAAAATTGTGCTTAACTTACTCGGAAGCTTGGTGAACCACCCTCTGGACTATTCTTGTTGAGTCTTGATTGTACAATGGAGGTGTAGACAAAGACTGCATGCTTGATCAAGTTTGTATTTACTTGTTATAAATGACAACCTCCATTGAATTCACTTTATGTCTTCAGCCAGGATGGTCGATCTTTCTATTTCTCTGGTCATGACTAGCCTTGGAATACTGAATTAATTATCCTTTCGGCATTCCAGGCCACATTTCAGTGGTATATCTAATTTCTTTTATATGTGTTTATTATCTGTGCCTGAAATCAAGTATAAAAACTAAATAAAATTCACCATGCAGTGATGAATGTCTTGCTGCAGCCTAAAGCTGGTAATTCATATTCAGATGCTCATAAGTCAGTTAATGACATATTACTCTTTGCTACTTGCAAGAATAGTAATCAAATATACCATCCACTGAGAATTTCCAGTTGAAATTATTATGCGATTCCAATCAGGTGACAGGAATAGCATTATTTCTTGAGGGCATAGCCCCCCCCCTAAAAAAAAAATGTCCTTTTTTTTAGCTGGTACTTTGAAAAAGTGCGATGGATATTTGATTTATATCCTACTTCCAAGGGATAAAATGTACACAAAAATAGATGTTAAAAAAGTCAAATTAACGTATACCACATGTTGCTCATGCGCCTGCCTAGTCCACACAAGCCACGCAATGCCAACGGTAAATGTGACTTGGACAACGATGCAACAATATTCAATAAGTAATTGAAAACTTAAAGTCGAGATCTGCGTAACTAACGTTCATATGTTGCAGTATTCGTTGAATAATTGCTTACCCATATTGATCTGTTTCTTTGTATCCTCCGAATCAGTTCAAGCAAATTATATCTCTAATCCCTTGTATTCAATGAGATTAAATCTCTTCTCATCACTTTCTCCACTCGTTTGCAATAGGAGGCAGCCATTTCTTGTAATGTTTACGAATCGATATCGATGTTGCTAAGTCCTCATTATCAAATATCGATAGCGTAAATATCCGATTTCTTAAGATAATGACGTAGAATTTGGCCGGGCGAAAACTATTTCGAGCTCTGACGTCACCGAACTCCTTTGTTTATGGTGAACTTAGTTAGACGTTATGAGGGACGTTCAGGGACCAATCCTAGTTAGACAATTTTAGAGACGTTAGGATATTAGAGGTATAATATCTTGATATAACTGTCAAACTCCAGGTCGTGTTGCTAGAGCAGGCAGGACTGGTACTGCATACTCTCTTGTAGCACCTGATTGAGCTACCGTATCTCATCGATCTTCACTTCACTGGCAAAGACATCGCTTTCTTTTAAGAATGGTGAAAAAACATCAAGCAGAAAGGTACCGTGCAATTCCGTGTTTAAAAATTCTACTTTTTTCTCTTAATATCCCATTAAAACATGTTTTTGATGGTTGGAAACTACCGTGGTTAGGATTTGATTGCATGATGCCATGTCAAGCTAATTCCAGTTCAAATCTTGCACAGTATTCATTGATTAGATGAATTGATTGCCTCACTTGAGTGTTTGGTGCATAAAATTGATAGGAATTTTCTGTCATCTGAGTAAAGTAATAGATCATTAATAAATCAATGCCCGATATCCATTTTATAGATACCAAGGTGCATATAATACAAATTAAATACTACTATTCTTATCACCATACGGTCACTCACTCATCCCTTGACACTGTCCGAGTCATTAGGGGATGTGACGAGCAGAATGCAGCACATCCGTCCGCTCTTCGTGAAGCCGACAGTAGCTCTGGCATTGTCATATCTGTCCATGTTACATTTTCAGTCCAGCTTGTCACTTTTGACGTCCTCTCTGCCGATCCACCTTCAACTGTGCCTTGTAGAATGGTTTTGACAGTGCTGTGTGGTGTTCGTGTGAGGTGACCCAACCTTTTCAATCCAATAAACCACCGGGCATATTTAGTTGCAGGTTTTTTGGCCCAAGTGCAACCAATATGCCCCCAAATTTCCAAACTGCCCAATGAAATCTTTACATTTGGTTGTTTATTCATGTCCGCTGGATATGTGAAATGATAGCTGAGGGTAAGCTTGGTCGAGTACCTCAGTCCTGCGTCGACGATGAGGAAAGTCTCTACGGACCTATCACAAAACCACCATCAGTCTCAAGAGACCTGCCTCAATGCCATGAAGAAACTACCTAGGTCACGACCTTTGCCCTCTCCAGCATAGTATTCAAAGGTCAAAGATGATGACACCAAACAGCCTTATCACCTATGTATGGTAAGTAGTAGGGTATAAGGAAGAATGGCTTGCTCATTTCGAGGTTGTAAATTAACATTCACCAATTATATTGCAGTTAGTTGATGACAAATCACAATTTCTGGAATTGTAGTTGCTTATCAAAAAAACATCTATAGGTCTGCTTAATCTAAAGTTGGATTTATAATATTGTCAAGTAATTTAGTAATATCCGTTACATGTAAATAAGGTTTCACATAACTGAAGGGACTTTGTGAAGTCAATTAAGGCTACAATGTCTATTAAATCATGATAGAATTAAATGAAATCTCACATTCTGAACATATTGTAGATAGAATATGTTAAACCAACTTATATATGTTATATGTACTGTATGGACTACAAAGCCAGTGAGCAAGAGAACACAGAATGCAGCTTGGTTGATGAATCAATTTGTTGAGTGGTCTGGATAATCTTACAGTTTCTTGAGAACAACCATTTGTATGTAGAGCCGATATTTACTAAACCAACTTTTATATGATTTGTATACAGAACTACAAGACAGGAGCTAGAGAATACAATAATCATGCTTGTTGATGAGATCAAAGATATATTACTAAACCAATGGTTATATGTTATTGTATGCAGGACTTACAAGACAGGAGCTAGAGAATACAAGAGTACAGCTTGTTGATGAGATCAAGACTTATAGAAGGTCGTCTGTAAGTTACCTCAATGTGTGAACAATAATTGCTATCGGTGTGATTGTATGTATTGAAACTAACTTACGCACTGTCAGAAGCTTGTCAACAGAATTATATTGGGGTGAAATGGCCCAGGTTAATTAATAAATGCTGTATCTTCATGTAGGAAATGCTGCACAATCAGACGTACTCCGCTAGATGTCTGTACATTTTGGTATTCATCTTCTTGCATTCCAAGATAAATCACCCATTAATAGAGGAAATTTGGCCTGAAACTCTGGCCTACATTGAATTGCAGATTTTGCAAATATATTATTGCAACTAAGAAAGGTCCTGAGAGTGGTTGTTATTTGCCAATATGGCACAGTCCCGCAGATGGGTAAGTTGCAGTCGCCAGGGGTGCCGTCTATGGACAAACAGTACTTTGATTGGACGATACGTAATGATGCCTGTACATTAAATACCGCTTTGATCAAGTTCACTTTTTAACACTGGGCATATTGTAAAATCAATTATTATTTATTATCATTTCTTTCATGCTATTCTCTTTGAAAACCTATAAATCTGTAGACCATTTTTTTGAGATTAAACTCGTAGCATCTCAAAGAATGTAGCTCATGTTGGTATCAATGCGTCCCAACGAGGAGACTTCACAACAAGGTGATCAAGCAGACGCCAGAGATCAATGGTTGAGAGAAGAAGGTGAGGATAGCAACAAGAAGGGGCTATGGAAAACAGCAGATTGAGAAGATGTCTGTAGCGTACGTGTTACTATATAAATGTCACGAGGAAGACATTCACAGCAATCTGGTCGAGAATGTCAAAACCAGACCCAACAAAAAAATATTATGGTTTGGAAACAGTGGACAGTGGTGTAAAAACCGATCTTTATATTGATTGGATTTTATTTTGTTGATAGTGAGATATACGCCACAACGAAACCTTACAATCGTCTTCCTCTGGTCTTTTTTCGATACTTCCTTGTCAAAAAAATCCTGGGGGGAGTGAGCTATTTTGCTCATGCTTGTCCAGCCCTGTGGCGAATATACACTTCCACAGGGGCTGAAATTGCATCTTCATGCTGAAACATTCAAGACAATTACTTAAGTCTAATTTGTTCATTTTGTTATTCTTGAAGAGCAGACATTCATACTTGTGTACCATTCTTTGTAATTGACTGCGTACTTTGTAAAAACGCCTCTGAGCATCTTTATTGAAATGCGAAAAAATGCCGCTATAAAAGAATGCATGTATTATATTTATATGATTTAAATGTTTTCATGAGAGTGACCAGAGAGCATTACTCGTTTATTTCCAAAATCTTGCTATGGTATTGAAAACATTAACGCTGCTCAGTACCAGTGCTGTCTGTGTAACAAATATAAAAAAAAAGAAAGCTTTTTAACTCTTAGCAAACCTAAAACTGCCTCCGGAGACTGCCTGTTAGCGTTTACTCACTAAACCGCCTGAAAACCCACGCCCTGTTTATGGCATGCTTATTCATGATAACACATAATGTAATCAAACATGCTCAAACTTGTTGTGCATCTACCCATTGGATATGTGCTGTCCTGATATGCGCCAAAACAGGTTTTTCAAGTATTTCCCCAAAAAGGCGGATACTACCCCTGATGAAACACACCAAACACCTTCCATCAGGGACAGTAACTGACACTTTACACGTTTCTGAGTGCTAAAGGGTTAAGTGAAGAGTAAAGAAATTTATTATTATTTACACATGAGCGAAAAGAAGAGAAAGAAAGAAACATTATTTTGTTGATGTTAGAAATATTGTAACTAATTTGTCTATTTCCTCTCAACCAGATGCATTTACAGTTGCTGATCGGATCAGTCTCGGTAAGAAGGAAAAGGAAGAAAGATGTCGTGCGTATCAGAGTCATTACCTTTCACTCAGAGTGCAGTCAGGGATGGAATTGTATTCATTATCATATAGCAGCACCAGATAAACAGATAAGCAACAAGGCGTTACGTGAATCGGGTTTAGTATTGATTGTTGTTTAATTATCTTCTTCCAGACTATTTATGTTAAAGTTGTTCTCTACTTCAATATCTTACGCTCCGGGAAGGTATCGTTTAAATTGACTGAACATTAACGAATTCGATTGAAAATAGTTTAAAATCGACCGGGAAAACCTATATTATAATTTAAAGATTTTTTCAGGTTTTTGTAGTTTAATTTGGTTTAACAATTTTTGATTGACTACCTGACTAAGTGATCATGTAACCTTTTCTTGCAGTGTATACCCATTATCATGGAAGGACAAGACGTCGTAGGGATGGCTCGGACAGGGAGTGGTAAAACAGCAGCCTTTCTCCTTCCCATGTTAGAGCGCCTCCAGAGACGATCAGCTCAATCTGGTGCAAGAGCTCTCATCCTCTCTCCTACGAGGGAGCTAGCACTTCAAACTCTCAAATTCACTAAGGAGGTGAGGATTCAAGCATATGAAGAGCTTGCATGCAAAACATGCTAAATCCATTTCTGTGCATATTTTACCATTTTAAAAAAAGTCATAGAACGCCAGACTGCGATTTGCAGCGGTTCAGCGGCAGTCGCGGATTTCGTACAGTCAGTCAGAATAGGGTTAAAGAAGGAAAATCAGGCTTTTTTTTCCCATCTCATTTGGTGCTGTAGATTTTGAGATATGATCAAGCAAAATTTAGTTTGCAAATGCCTTTTTATGGATGTGTATAGGTTTCGCACATAATGGCCATGAATTCAGTGCTCGGGAATAATAGATTGCACAAAAATTAACATAACTTTTGTTTAACAAAAGCAAATTATACAAAACAATTATACAAGTGCCTCAGCAAGAAAAATCTTTTCGCTTTAATTTGGTAGCACATACACACATCATTTGAGAATATTTCATACCTAAATTATTTTTGCCCTGACAGTACCATTTTTTTCCCGTTTAATTCTGTAGAACCAGTTTATAAGATTACATATGTTTTTAACATCTTTCAGCTTGCGAGGTACATGGACCTGAGGTCAGAGGTCATCTTGGGAGGAGATCGTATGGATGATCAATTTGCTGCCCTCCATGAGAACCCTGACATTCTGATTGCCACCCCTGGTCGTCTTCTCCATGTCCTAGTCGAGATGGACCTCAAGCTCATGCAAGTGGAGTATGTGGTCTTTGATGAGGCAGACAGGTGAGGTCCTTTTTATAGACGAACACGGGCAGCGTTTCATGGAAGTGAGCCCTCTACCTAGTGCCTGCCATACAGCTGGGGGGCTTCCAATGTACTACGCATGCGCCATGTGCGCGTATGTCTGCCATATGTACATTTTCCTTTGTTACGCATAACTTACTCGCATAAGGAGCATGCGTAGTACATTGGAAGCCCCTCAACCATGGCCGCCACAAGACAAAACATCACCCGAACCGAATTCGTCTATACCTTCGTCTATTTCGTCAGTTTGTATGATCTGCTATAATATGAAGACCCTGTTTATTTGCCAGACATTCAACCTGTGCCTCAAAAGTGAACTTACATTGTATATTTTTTTTTGTGTTTGTAAGAGTAATTATCATCCAAGCAATTGTAGATTTTTTTATAAGAGTAATTATCGTCCTGGCAACTTTTAGATTGTTTTTCAATTGTTAAATTTGGAATCTTTATTTTCCACTTTAACCCTAATCAGGCCAGGGGGGGGGGTTGAATCAACCCCCCCCCTCGACATTTTCCGCGACCATGCCGCCGCGCAAGATTTTTTTACCGCGCCGCTCGCTGACTTATTACTTTCAAGTCTTGCGCATGTTTTAAAACCATTTTCGCGAAACTCCGTCATACGGTTACAATGGTGCACGATTTTCAATAATATCCGTCAGACCGAAAATCGCTCAAAAACGTGATTTTGTGTACAAAGTCAATGCAAATAGAGTTTTCTCACCTAATTCACAAAGATATGATTATTTTCACTTTTATTGGCTAAAATTAATTTATTTTAGCATAATTATGCTTCAAAAAGATTCTGCAATCAATTTTGACCAAAAAACAAAGAAAAACAAAAGGTCGAAAAACATAGAAATACATAAGAAATTCAAAAAACAATTAAATGCATAAGAAAATGATTTTCATACCGAATTTTTTTTCAAGTACAATTGTTAGGAATGCTACAAAGAATATTTAGACCAAAATCCAGCATTATAGGAGCTTTATTTAGTAAATTAGAGCAAAAAGCATGAGTTATGCATAAATTAGCATAATTAATTAATATAAAATAAAATCACATTATGTCAGGAAAATTAACTATACTAGCTTGTAGATTACATCGCACACTACCACTGCGCAAAATTTTGCGGCCGCTCACGCGATCGGCGGCCGAGATCTCGGGGGGGGGGTTGATTCAACCCTCCCCCGGCTATAGGAGAGCCAAAAAAGCCTGGCCTGATTAGGGTTAAAGACTGAAAACACATGACACAGAACGATACCCTCCCTAGAACAGCATCTATGTTTTTGGGAGAGTACTTCTTCATTTTTCATCACCAAGAAGAAAGAAAGGAAGAATATAACAAAACTACATGTTGCAAATTCTATGATTTGTATATCTTAAGATGTGTAGATCTTATGTGTTATTCAGGAAGAAAACACATTCATTGTTAAAAGGCATTGTAAACCATTTCAAATTATTGCACAGGATTTGTAGTTTTGTGAAAGTGAAATTGTTTTTAATGCTTGTCCTGGTTAGGAACTTGTAGTTTGGCACTACGTCTCCATAACGACTGCATTTTACATCTTTACAGTCTCTCTTTCCTTTTTTTCCCCCTCTTTAATTCTATTTTATGTAGATTATTTGAGATGGGTTTTGCTGAGCAGCTAAATGAGATCTTATCCCGGTTACCAGACAATCGTCAGACCCTACTCTTCTCAGCCACACTGCCTAAGAGTCTGGTGGAGTTTGCTAGTGCTGGTCTGAGTGAACCAGTGCTGGTCAGGTTGGATGTAGAGTCAAAGATCAGTGACCAGTTGAAGGTATGATTTGTAAATTATTGTTTTAGTATGAGATCATGGGCCCGTATTCTAAAAAGCCGCCTAACTTTAAGTGTAGCTTAAATCTGTGGTTTAACTATGGCTTGCTAAAATGGACTCAATCTGTCCATGTTGCATGTTCCTATCACCTTCACTGAATTCTGGAATCGTGTCCTAATTGTAAGGGAAATTTTCGTACTTATCATTCCCAAGCAGTTTTTAATAGTTTCACTATAAAAAATTATGATGAATTGAACATCTACTTTTCGAGATTGAGTCCCTTTTAGCAAGCCATAGTTAAACCACAGATTTAAGCTAGGCTTAAAGTTAGGCGGCTTTTGAGAATACGGGTGCCTATGTTTTGTTGCTAACCTTCTTATTTATGGAATATAGTTTTGATTTCCATTTGACATCAACTTTAACCGCAAGTGTTCCTAATTGCTCAAGTTTTTTTTTGCAACGTAAATCCTTTGAACCTGAATGTTTTGCTGTTTTGCCACAGGTTTATTGTGTTGGGCTAGCAATATTAAAACCTCTTTGGATTGATTGCGAGTTAAATGAATGAATCAAGTTAACAGTAATTGGTTCTTGTGATTTACAGTGATTACAGAGGTACAGACTGCAGTAAGAAAACTCTTTTTGATTGATTAAACCAAAGAGCTTGAATATAATCATTGATGTGCGACGGTAAATAGAAATGAATCTTGTCCTGAAATACTCCTACTTCCCATATTAAGTTCGAAATTTATATGATGAGTGGCCCAATATCTGCATACCTTAAATTGCGTCCAACTTTCAATTCAAAGTAAATACTTATTTTCAAAATGATCACTCCTTTCAGAATATATTTCTGTACACCCGAAACAATGACAAGACAGCTGTGATGCTGCATCTGCTCCGTGATGTCATCCAACCCAATCAGCTGACAGTCGTCTTCTTAGCGACAAGGCATCATGTCGACTATGTGAGAGAGGTAAGGAAAATGCACACATACTTTAAAGAGAATCTAGTGTAGTGGGAAAGGTGAACCATGGGTCAAGAAAATAATTGTGAGCTTTCAAATTATTTTTAAGGTATTTTGAAAGAATTCTATTGTAGAAAGTTCCACTGAAAATGATTGGTCTTCAAATGTCCTCAGTTGTAACCTAATACTGTAATGTTTGTATGCATGTTACTTTCACCAATTTTCTAAGGATGCAAGATTCATGTAAGTAAAATGCTCGCAAAAGTTTATGTCTAAACAATGCACTGAATAGGAAAACTCAATAAGAAATACTCATAAAACACACTTTTTTGTGCAGAATCAGACAGCACACATCCAATGGCTAATCCGCATCATGTATGGGCATGTTTCATCACATATTTTGGATCTTATCTTGACTACAGCATATTTAAGTCTGGGGCGGTTTAGTGAGTAAGCTGAGGGGCAGTCTCGGGTGGTTTAGGTGCTAAAGGGTTAATGGATGGGTGAACTGTTTAACCAAACATTTAAAGAAACAAGTACTGGTAAGCAATCAGTGAGATGGGGGGCAGGGCTCTATCAGAAGGAATTGTTAATGGGAATAAGTGCCTTACATACATTATGTTCAAGAGTGCCAAATTTTTAACTAACCTTCGATTTGATTAAGAGACCACTGCTTAATCACTGAGCCATGACATCTCTTACATGTAAGTTGTCTTGTTAATTGTTTCATGTTTTTGGCTTATTTGCTAGTTTCTCTCCCTCACTCTCTCTATCAGTTGCTAGAACAGGCAGTCATTAGCCATCACATCGACTTTATCTTGTTGATTACTTTGATGTCTTGGCTTATTTAAGCGCTTTTGTTTTCTTCCCTCTCTCTCTCAGTTGCTAGAGCAGGCAGGCATCAGCTGCACTTACATATACAGCGCCCTGGACCAGGCGGCGAGGAAAATCAACATAGCCAAGTTCACACATAAGAAGACCCATATTCTCTTGGTGACAGACATTGCAGCGCGAGGTATTGACATACCCATGCTGGATGTAGTCATCAACTTCCACTTTCCTGGCAAACCAAAGCTCTTTGTGCACAGAGTTGGTATGTATACATTGCTATGAATAAACAGTTTGCCCCGGGAGTACAGAACTAAACATTTGGGGACCATGCAGAGTCTGTGTGTACCGGGGGAGGGTAGGGGGGATCATTTCACTTAGCTGTGTAAAAACTTAAAATTTGGAGAGGCAAATGGGACGTCTGAAATCATTTTTTTTTTTAATCATTTTGAATGCGAAGGTTATTGAGATTAGGTGACAAATAGTGCCCTTTTAGGACCTTTCATTTGGCTGTTCATATTCGAGCCGTTTGTAAAAATTGTGCTTAACCTTACCGGAAGCTTGGTGAAACACCCTCTGGACTATTCTTGTTGAGTCTTGATTGTACAATGGAGTTGTAGACAAAGACTGCATGCTTGATCAAGTTTTGTATTACTTGTATAAATGACAACCTCCATTGATTCACTTTATGTCTTCAGCCAGATGGTGATCTTTCTATTTCTCTGGTATGACTATGCCTTGGAATACTGAATTAATTTCCTTTCGGCATTCCCAGGCCACATTTCAGTGGTATATCTAATTTCTTTTATATGTGTTTATTATCTGTGCCTGAAATCAAGTTAATAAAAACTAAATAAATTCACCATGCAGTGATGATGTCTTGCTGCAGCTAAAGCTGGGTAATTCATATTCAGATGCTCATAAGTCAGTAATGACATATTACTCTTTGCTACTTGCAAGAATAGTAATCAAATATACCATCCACTGAGAATTTCCAGTGAAATTATTATGGATTCCAAGGTGACAGGAATAGCATTATTTTTTGAGGGGCATAGCCCCCCCCCCAAAAAAAAAAATGTCCTTTTTTTTTTTAGCTGGTACTTTGAAAAAGTGCATGGATATTTGATTTATATCCTACTTCAAGGGAGAAAATGTACACAAAAATAGATGTTAAAAAAGTCAAATTAACGATACCACATTTGCTCATTTTGCGCCTGCCTAGTCCACACAAGCCAGCAATGCCAACGGTAATGTGACTTGGCAACGATGCAACAATATTCAATAAGAATGAAAACTTAAAGTCGAGATCTGCGTAACTAACGTTCAATATGTTGCAGTATTCGTTGAAAATTGCTTACCCATATTTGATCTGTTTCTTTGTATCCTCCGAATCAGTCCAAGCAAATAATATCCTCTAAATCCCTGTATTCAATGAGATTAAATCTCTTCTCATCACTTTCTCCACTCGTGCAATAGAGGCAGCCATTCTTGTAATGTTTACGATCGATATCGAT
Source organism: Paracentrotus lividus (assembly GCA_940671915.1). Classification (NCBI taxonomy): domain Eukaryota; kingdom Metazoa; phylum Echinodermata; class Echinoidea; order Camarodonta; family Echinidae; genus Paracentrotus; species Paracentrotus lividus. Next base: position 45,173,820 of record CALNVZ010002974.1, read on the forward strand.
GTGCTAAGTCTCATTATCAAATATCGATAGCTAAATATCCCGATTTCTTAAATAATGACGTCAGAATTTTGGCCGGGCGAAAACTATTCCGAGCTCTGACGTCACGAATCTCCTTTGTTTTATGGTGAAACTTAGTTAGTCACGTGAGACGTTCATGACCAATCCTAGTTAGACAATTTTAAGACGTAGGATATAGAGTATAATATCTTGATATAACCTGTCAAATCTCCAGGTCGTGTTGCTAGAGCAGGCAGGACTGGTACTGCATACTCTCTTGTAGCACCTGATGAGCTACCGTATCTCATCGATCTTCACCTCTTCACTGGCAAAGACATCGCTTTCTTTAAGAATGGTGAAAAAACATCAGCAGAAGGTACCGTTTCAATTTCCGTGTTAAAAATTCTACTTTTTTTCTCTTAAGATCCCATTAAAACATGTTTTTGATGGTTGGAAACTACCGTGGTTGAGGATTTGATTGCATGTGCCATGTCCAAGCTAAATTTCAGTTCAAATTCTTGCACATTATTACATTATAGGATGAATTGATTGCCTCACTTGAGGTTGGTGATAAATTTGATAGAATTTCTGTCATTGAGTAATAGTAATAAATCATTAATAATCCAATGCCCATATCCATTTTATGAGATACTCAAGGTGCATATAATACAAATAAATACTACTATTTTATCACATACAGTCACTCACTCATTCCCTTGACACTTCCAGAGTCATTAGGGGGATGTGAGAGCAGAAGAAGCACATTTTTCCCTCCATGTCTTCTTGTCAGTTGAAGGCGACAGTAGCTCTGGCATTGTCATATCTGTCCATGTTTTTACATTTTCAGTCCAGCTTGTCCTTTGACGTCCTCTTCTGCGTCCACCTTCAACTGTGCCTTGTAGAATGGTTTTCGACAGGCTGTTGTGTCGTGTGAGGTGACCAAACCTTTCAGATCCAATAAACACCGCATAGTGCAGGTTTTGTTGGCAACTGCACAATATGCCCTATTCAACTGCAATACATTTTACGCAATTTGTTGTTTATTCAGATGCTGAGGGTAAGCTTGGTCGAGTACCTCAGTCCGTGGTCGACGATGAGGAAAGTCTTCTACGGACCTACCACAAGATGAGCTCAGACCTTACCAGTCTCAAGAGACCTGCCCTCAATGCCATGAAGAACTACCTCAGGTCACGACCTTTGCCCTCTCCAGCTAGTATCAAAAGGTCAAAAGAGATTGACCCTATAGACATTGCCTATCATCCTATGTATGGTAAGTAGTAGGGTGATAAGAAGAAGGCTTGTTCATTTCAGGTTGTGAAATTAACATCACCAATTATATTGCAGTTAAGTGATGCACAATCACAATTTCTGGAATTGTAGTTTGCTTATCAAAAACATCTATAGGTCTGCTTAATCTAAAGGTTGGATTATAATATTTGTCAAGTAATTTAGTAATATGCCGTACATTGTAAATATAAGGTTCACATAACTGAAGGGACTTTGTGAAGTCAATTAAGGCTACAATGTCTATTAAATCATGATAGAATTAATTTGATTAATCTCACATTTCTGAACATTGTATGTAGAGAATATTGTTAAACCAACTTTTATATGTTATTGTATGTAGGACTACAAGCCAGTGAGCAAGAGAACACAAGAATGCAGCTTGTTGATGAATCAATTTGTTGATTGGTTGATTAATCTTACATTTCTGAGAACAAACATTGTATGTAGAGGATATTACTAAACCAACTTTTATATGTTATTGTATACAGAACTACAAGACAGTGAGCTAGAGAATACAAGAATGCAGCTTGTTGATGAGATCAAGATATATTACTAAACCAATGTTTATATGTTATTGTATGCAGGACTACAAGACAGTGAGCTAGAGAATACAAGAGTACAGCTTGTTGATGAGATCAAGACTTATAAAGGTCGTGCTGTAAGTACTCAATGTGTTGAACAAATATTGTAATTGTAATTTGTTTATTGAAACTAACTTACGCACTGTCAGAACTTTTGTCAACAGAATTATATTTGGGGTGAAATTGGCCCAAGGTAATTAATAAATGCTTATCTCATAGTAGTTTGTTAATTTAGGTTTCTGCACAATCAACGTACTCCTGCTAGAGCTCTGTTACATTTTGGTATTCATCTCTGCATCCGATAAATCACCATTAATAGATGGAAATTTGGCTGAAACTCTGGCCTACATGAATGAGATTTTGCAAATATAATTGCAACTAAAAGGTCCAGAGTGGTTGTTATTTGCAATATGGCACAGTCCCGCAGATGGGTAGTTGAGTGCCAGGGGTGCCGTCTATGACAAACATGTACTTTGATTGGAGTAATGATGCTGTACATTAAATACCGCTTTGATCAGTTACTTTTTAACACTGGGCACTATGTAAAATCTAATTATTATTATTATCATTTCTTTCATGCTATTCTCTTTGAAAACCATAAATCTGTAGACCATTTTTGAGATTAACTCGACTTCAAAGAATGTAGCTCATGGTATCATGCAGTCCAAGAGGAGACTTCACAACAAGGTGATCAACAGGAACGTCCAGAGAATGGTTGAGAAGAAGAAGGATGAGATAGCAACAAGAAGGGTTGCTATGGAAACAGCAGATGATGAAGATGCTGAGGTACGTTTTATATATATAATGTCACGAGAAAGACATTCACAGATCTGTGAGAATGTTCAAAACAGACCCAACAAAAATATATATGGTTTGGAACATGTGACAGTGTAAAACATCTTATATTGATTGTTTATTTTGTTTGATAGTGAGATATTACCCACACGAACCTTACAATCGTCTTCCTCTGGTCTTTTTCGAACTCCCTTGTCAAAAAAAATCCTGGGGGGAGTGAGCTATTTTGCTCATGCTGGTCCAGCCCTGTGGAATACACTTCCACAGGGGCTGAAAGATTCATCTTCATTGGAAACATTCAAGACAAATCTTAAGTCTTAATTGTTCACTTTTGTTTATTCTTGAAGACAGACATTCATACTTGTGTACCATTCTTTGTAATACTGGTACTTTGTAAAAAGCGCCTTGAGCATTTTATTGAAATGGAAAATGGCGCTATAAAAAATGTCATGTATTATTATTATATTATTAAATGTTTTCATGAGAGTGACCAGGAGCATTACTCGTTATTCCAAAATCTGCAGTGGTATTGAAAACATTAACCTGCTCAGTACCAGTGCTGTCTGTGTATACAAATATAAAAAAAAAGAAAGCTTTGTTAACTCTTTAGCAACTAAACTGCCCGAGACTGCCTGTTAGCTTACTCACTAAACCGCCTGAAACCACCCCTGTTTTATGCATGCTATATTCATGATAACAAATATGTAATCAAACATGCTCAAACTTGTTGTGCATTACCCATTGGATATGTGCTGTCCTGATATGCGCCAAAAAGGTTTTGCAAGTATTTCCCATTAAAATACCCTGATGTAAACACACCAAACCCCTTTCCATCAGGGAGTAAGCTGACACTTTTCACACAGTTTCTGAGTGCTAAAGGGTTAATGAAAAGAGTAAAGAAATTATTATTATTTACACATGAGAAAAAGAAAGAAAGAAAGAAAATATTTTGTTGATGTAGAAATATTGTAACTAATTTTCTATGTTCCTCAACCAGGATGCATTTACAGTTGTGATCGGATCGTCTGGTAAGAAGAAGAAGAAAGATGGTGCGTATCAGAGGTCCTTACCTTTCACTCAGAGTGCAGTCAGGGATGAGAATGTATTCATATCATATACAGCACCAGATAAACAGATAGAACAAGGGTTAGTGAATGGTAGTATTGATTGTTGTTAATATCTTCTTCCAGATATGTTATGTTAAAAAGTTGTTTCTACTCAATATCTTACTTATGTAGATCATACAATGCAACTACAACGCAAGTGATAAAACAAGATGAATCCTCGACCGCGCGCGGTCGAAATATATACCTCCGCCATTGCCAGATCAGAGACATACAGCACACTCATCTATACATTTTCCTTCAAACAAATTGACCTTTGACCTTGTGACCCCAACATTCTTAGATCATAGTCCCTCCTAAATTTTTGACCTACATACTACAAAATCTAATAATAAGATTGTCTTCATCTATGGCAATATCTAATTCAATACATGGAATTTCACAATTTGACCTCTGTCACCCTTGACCTTTGACCTACATACTCCATAATCTCATCAGATCATCTTTATATGGCAATAAATACTCCCCTTAAGTTTGAAGCTTATATCTCAAATGGTTCTTGAAATATTGAACTAACGAAATAACGAACTCAAAACATTGAATTTCACAATTTGACCTTTGTGACCCCTAACCTTTGACCTTCAGATTCCAAAATCTAATCAGATCATCTTCCTATGGCGACACATACTACTTATAAGTTTGAAGCTCATATCTCAACTGGTTCTCAAGATATCGCGATAACGAACTAAATACACGGAATTTCATGATATGACCTCTGTGACCTTTGACCTTTGACCTACATACTCCAAAATCTAATCACAGCATCTTCCTATGGTGACACATACTATCCCTAAGTTTGAAGTTGATATCTCAAGTGGTTTTTTATATATCGCGATAACGAGCAAACGGGACGGACGGACAGACGGACGGACAACCCGAAAACATAATGGCCCGAATTCACAAAGGAGGATTCCGCAAAACCCACGGATCCGTGGATCCGTGGGTTTTTTAATCGACGGCTCCACGGATCCACCAGTTTATGATTCACCAACAGTTGACCCAAATTATGACGTATTATGACGCTGTGGATCTGTGGATTCAGTCAAGTCCACCTTTGTGAATACCACATTGAAAATCTCAGGTCCAACCCTAGGTTAAACCCAGGGTTGAAACCATGGATTTTGCAGAATCCACCTTTGTGAATTCGGGCCAATGCCTCTGGCACCACCTTCGGTGGGCGGAGGCATAAAAGTGTTTTGTTACACAAGTAGTAATCTGGAGCAGTACTGGTTTTGCCTGCTTAACCAAGAATAAACAGTTGAGCTCATGCTTCAATATGTGAGCATGAATGTAAAGCTATGGACACAAATGTGTACGAACAAACAATGCGTTTGTACGAATTGATGGAGTTCTGGATTTTGTCGATGGAGCTTACTTTTTACAATATTCGTGCGATCGTCTTACAAAAGGGGGGTTTCGTACAAAGTTGAATACAATATTTTTACAAGACCAACTTATAAACGGCCTGCAAATGGTGTGCAAACTGTGATTTTGTATGGCCTTCTGAAGAAGTTCTTACAAAGTTCTTATGATGCACGGCATCTTTAACCTTTTGTAATGGCATTTGCGACCAAGGTTTTACCAAAGATTATGTAAGACAGATGTTCGAGGCATGCATTTGTTACCTATAATAAGTTCCATTGTATCAAACAAAAAGCAGATGCATCATAAGGTAATATCCAATTGAAAGAAAAAGCCATGAACTTAAAACAATTTTACTTGCTTATGAAGCGCCATGCTTATGCCGTAGTCTTTCCATGTCTGTCACATTCTATGTTATTCTTCTATTCCGCTGCATTTCCACTTTTAAAATGAAAATTGCATGAATTGTAATGTTATGTGAATATGGTGTGGAAAACAAATTCAATTCAATTCAATTCAATCATATTTTCTTTGACGACTTTCTTGCCATTTGTGATACAGGTTAAGCATAGCAAGTAACTTTGAGCAGCAAGCAGCAGGTGCCGTCTTAGACTTTACACAGGATGAAAACAAAGAGATGAGAAAACAACAACAGAGAAAGACATGGTAAGAAAGAATAAATATACCGGTGTCTTTTATAGGTTAGGTTATTTTTAAGAGGTTAAAAATTTCCAAAATCTTTGAATCTTCTACATACATGTCCCTTTTTCTCTTCATCACCCTGCATTTGTTTTCTTTTTTCGAAATCTTTATAACCCCCCCCCCCCACCCGTCCTTTTCTTAAGTGGTCAACATTAATATGATTTTATTCTTTGAAAATTTCTACGATATGATGTGAAAAAAACCCAGTCAAAGATATTGTAGAGAACAAATTATTACATCTCAAGTCCAGATGAAATTATTATTATTTTTTTTTGTATTGTATTTTCACCACAAATCTAACAAGATCACTACAATTACAAATTTTTCAAGTTCTAAGAACCTTGATTTCACTGTGTATTGTATTGTTGGCCTCTCTTGTCACTTCTTATCACTTTCATTGTTCATTCACTCATGAGAGGAAGAAGAGAAGTTTGTTGGACAGGATGGGAGGTAGAGATGATAAACAGAAAGTAGATTATGACAGAGAGGAGATGGATGGAAAAGAATACATATCAGCATCCTACAAGAAAAACTGTATCCTTGTCAAATTTGCATCAAACTAATGATAGTGGTACTCTTTGTTTTTCAAAAGGAAAGTTATTTGGCATGAATTATTCATACAAACAATGTAGTAGTACTGTCACCTAGCCTAATTCATTTGAATTTCATAAGTCAAATAATCGCCTAGTTCAAAGGTCTTTTCAGACATCTTCTCATTATATCTTCTGCTGGGTAAAATCCTTTATAAGGTTGATTTTTTGAGCTTTTTCTCAATTTCAAGATTCGACTTCTGCAGGTTGACTGTTTCATTTTTATTGCCTCCGCCCACCGAAGTTGGTGCCGGAGGCATTATGTTTTTCGGGTTGTCCGTCCGTCCGTACGTTCCGTCCGTTTCGTTCTCGCGATAACTTAAGGAACCGTTTGACGGAATCACTTTCAAACTTGGATCATGTATCAATATGGTAGGGACAATGATCTGATTAGATTTTGGGTCATTAGGTCAAAGGTTCACAGAGTCATGTGTTATGCGATTGAAAATGGCCGTTCTCGCCATAACTTAAAACCGTTTGCGGGTCAACTTCAAAACTTGGGTAATGTGTGCCTATGGGGGGGCAATGAACTGATTAGATTTTAGGTCATGAGGTCTCAAAGGTCAAGCGTCACCAGATGTCATTGTATACTGAAATGGTTCGTTCGCAATAACTAAGAACTGATGTGACGGGTTGTCAACTTCAAACTTTGGATCATGCGTATGCATATGGTAGGACAATGAAGTGATTGAGAATTTGGGTCATGAGGTCAAAGTCACAGAGTCTTGTGTACATGAAATGGCTCGTTCTTGCGATAACTTAAGAGCCGTTGAGGGATAAACTTTGAAACTTGGGTCATATGTGCATATATGAGGGTCAATAAACCTTATTAGATTTTGGGGTTCATGAGGTCAAAGGTCAGGTCATTGTGTTACGTGAAAATAGCTCTCGTTCTGCAATAACTATAAGAACCGTTCAAATTGGGATAATTTACATATGGAGGGACAATAGGAACTATATAGATTTGGGGTCATGAGGTCAAGGTACAGAGGTCATGCTGTACATAAATGGCTTGTTCTCAGACAATAACTTAAAAACCGTTTGACTGATCATTCAAACTTAGGGTCATTGTGCAGTATGGGGACGGACGAATAAACTGATTAGAATTTAGAGTCATGAGGTCAAAGTTCAAAGGCCACAGAGGACATTGTGTACGTGAAAAATGGCTTGTTCTTGCGCATACTTAAGAACAGTTTGATGGATGAACATCAAACTTGGTCATGTGTGGCATATGGTAGGGACATGATTTATTTATTTTGAGGTCATGAAGTCAAAGGTCAAGGGTCACGACGTCATTGTATACATGAAAATGGCACGTTCTTGCTGTAACTTCTGAACCGTTTTATGGGATCAAATTCAAACTTGGGTCATGTGGGAGAAAGATGAACTGATTAGATTTTTGAGGTCAGGACATCAAAGGTCACTGGTTATTTATGTAAATGACTCGTTTTGCAATTTCTGAAGGACCTTTGACAGATCAACTTAAACATGTTTATCCTTTTTATTACATCAGTAGCCATCCTTCCTGAGTTGGAATAATTTTTGATGATACAACTTTAATAGATTTGGGGTCAATATCTCAAAGATGTCATGGTATAAATGGATGTGTAAAATACTCCCATGCGCATGCCTTTTTTTTTCCGATGTGGCAATACGGAGGCATGCCTTCCAACCGTGCGCGGTCGAAGATTCATCTAGTTTTTTTTATAATGGATGTAATGATGATTAATTAGTCAATAACTCAAAGATCTAATCATTATGGTCCAGGGTTAGGCATTCAATGGCACATATTCTGAACCGAAGACTTACATTGTATGAGTTGCAAGTTCGTGCAAACCTATTGTGTGATCCTTTTGTCTGATGTCGACTGATGCATCAGTCGACATCAGACAAAAGGATCACACAATAGGTTTGCATGAACTTGTGACTCATACAACGTAAGTCTTTGGTTCAAAATATGAGCAAATATGTCTTGAATCTGAATCTGAATAGTTTGGTCAGCAAAATGTCCTTTCCAGACACAACCAGTTGATGACAAAGCCTGCTGTGTGTGGGTAGACTTTGTCCAGAAATTATATAGTATAATTGAGAAGGTTGGTTTTGAAACTAGACAGAGGTGGACTGCTCACCATTGAGGTTGGGAGTTTGTTCCAGTCTTTAATAGTATTTACAAAAAAGGAGTCTTGATACTTGATGTATTAGACAAACAGAGAATTAGACCAACTGCTGTAAGACCAAGTGGATATAAACCTTTGGCAGTTCTCCCAGGAAGCTCTACTAGGATATCTCGTGCCATTATTATTTGCTTTTCTTGTTATTGATTATCACCATTGTCTTTATTATCACAAGAAAGTAAATATTCAAGGAATCATAAGTTTTAAGCCTTGACACTGAATATCAGATACAAGGAATGGTTACAGAAGAGTAAAGCAGACTCGCGTGATCATCAACATTCAGACAGTGATAACGAGGATGGTGATGGTGGCAGGTCACGTCCAAATAATGGTGAGAACTAGGATGTCTCGAACCAACCAGTTTATTAATCTGAAATGATTGTTCAGATCTAATGCTCATAACATATCGTCGGCCTCATGCCAAAAGGGCCTTAGCGTTTTAAGTATGTGTACAATGAAAATGGCCTTTAAAAATGTTAGGCACTTTCGGCATAAATCCGACGATATTTCATTTGATTGAGTGAAAAAGGTCAATGTTGTACAGTCCACCTACATTATAACAGGGTATTCATGACCAGGCCAAATAACTTTTTACAATGAAATCTTGTTTTGCTGAACACATTGGCACATGGGCACATGTTTGACATTCAATAAATACATTTCAAGAAGAATTGTCCAAGACAAGTGTGTCAACAAGATTATACATCCATGTAATTACATGTCATTGCATTTTAATGTTTGACTTGTTCATTATTTGATTCATGATTGATCTCAAATTGATTTATTTTCTTCAGGAAGCATTACAGGAACCAGGAGAATACGCTATGGCACCAAACGTGGGAGCAAGCACTCTGGCACAAGAAGGAGGGGTCGACACGAAGACTCCTCCAGCACGAATAGAGGTCAGGGGTCAAAAGGTCAACAGCGGGATCATGAGCTTCGTCGAAAGGAGGACATCTTGAAACAGAGGAAGATCAAGGGACGCAAACGGGAGCAGAGCAAACCCAGAGACCAGCGGCAAGGTGGACGAGGAGGGGGTGGAGGTGGAGGAAGGGGAGGCTTTAGTAGGGGTGGGGGTAGAGGAGGTAGGGGCGGGGGTAGAGGGGGCAGTAGGGGTGGATTCGGGCGTGGCGGTGGTAGGGGAGGTCGTGGTGGCAAAGGGAGGAGGTGACATATGAAAGCACTTAACTGATATGTCTTCAAACTTTATCAAATGTTATATGCTTGTGCTTCCTGATCCAGAAATAATTCCACTAAACCAACTCCAAATTTAATTGAGGGATAACTAAATTTTGTTGTATGGTTTATCCATGTCCTGTAACATAAAGAGTTAGGATCAATGGCAAATCGATAGTAAACTATCAGAGATCATATTGAATAGAATTCTTGCATAAGACTCACTGTGAACCAATCAGAATGATTGTTTCAATATTTGCAATTAATAGTAACTCTTTATGTTACACGGCACTGGTATTGAGCTACTGAGTGTTACACTTTGTTGAGAATTGCAGTGATTCTGAAATGCATTGTTGGTACTGCTCACATGCCCTCTTCATGATCATGGGAATTTGATTATATTATTTGATTCCCTGAGAAGTGATATGCTGCAAAACAACAGAGTAATGATATGTGCACAAATCCAAAGTCTTTTTTACTTAAAAGCTAATCGTGATTCATCCTATCAAAATGAGACACTGTGCAAAGAGTCAAGGAATTCTGCAAAATAATTTTTAAGATTTCAAATGTTTGGGTATATATGTTTGATTTTCTGAATCTTCATTGTTTCATTTGTATTCTGTAAAGAAAAAAAAAGAAAAAAAATAAGGGGAAGAAAAAAGGAATTAGTAAAATCGAGAGAGGAAAAGTATTTAAAAATTGATTATTTTGCAGATATCCTTGACTCTTTGCTTGTGACTTGCGTCTCATTTTTATATGATGTATCACAATTAAAAAAGATTCAGACCAAAAGATAATTTTGGAGACAGATAGATGATTTACATCTTTGTTGGATGTTCTAGTAAATCACATATAAATTTAATTTTCACTGGTGATCTGGATGTCCAAATCATGTCTGAAGCATATTTCAGCATGTTAACCATACCATCATGCCTACTGTGGGGGTGTTTCGTCAAGTTTTTCTGAATGTTACGAATGACTTTACGACACACTAGAACTTGTTTTTGGGTACTACAATAATCACATGCTTAATTGTCTTGCACGAAAACTGATAACCTGGGGCCGTATTCCGAAACATATCTTAAGACAAATTTTCTTGTATCTCAGAGTTAAGACAAAATTGGTATTGGCGCCAGCTGCCGAAAAATATCTTATCTTTTCTCTTATCTTTTCTTGTAAGTTCACTGAGCGCGCATGATATCAGAGCTGTTTTGCGTAAAGTTAAACATGACACATAAATATCTCTGTGCGCAAGATAAAATATTGAGATAATAGGTATTCTGAAAATTATCTTATCTATTTTTTATCTTACTACCTTGGCAACAACAAGAAAATTTACAACAGGGCTATTGTATCTTTATAATAACTGAGATTTTGCCCTAATTATTTTTTTAGTAGGGGAAGAAAATGAGTACGCAGGTTCAATAGGCTACAGAAGAAACATCCCGAAGAAATTAGAGTAGATTTTACTCATTTCGATGCAATTTAAGAACATATTTGATACATACACTTTTCATTTTATGTTTTTTTTGTTGAGAAAACCCAAAGAAACGTCACAATAGAATAAATTTACGTCATAAAGAAAATTTAGCTTGCAGACGAAAGCGCCCAAATCGCGCAGATTAAATTACGCCTAATGTTCATGGTGCGCGAAGCACATGTTAATTTCTTTTAAAGAAGGGGCATTTCTATTGGTTGACCCAAGTATTTAAAACCTTATATGATTCGTTAATGATAAAAAATTGGGGCGTGAACGGGGCGTGACAGAGATAATATAAGGGTGGTCCTTAGAGAGATAAGATCATTTTCAGAATACGTATTAAGCCAAATATTAGCGGTCTATTATCTTATTGAGATAAGATAAAAGATAAGATAAAAGATAAGACAATTTTCAGAATACCGGCCCAGTTGTTTGTAAAGTCATTCATAACTTACGAACAATTTGGTGAAACACAGCCTCGTTTATTCCAAACTGAACGTCAGAATGAGTTATGCGTTGGTCACTTCTGGTCGTACATGCATTATTCACCTCTCTCAAGCGGATTTCTTTGAAAAATTCTTTGTTGCACACTTATTTTTTCCCCAGATATGCGGAGAGCAGGCAGGCACGCAAGAGGTTTTTCTAGTAACTTGCCTAAAGCCAAACCAAAACCATAGGAATTGCAGAAACTGGCCTACGGATAATGCAAGCCTTGGTGCACAGACGTGCCCCATAGCTTACGATCAGTAATGACCATCGCATATGGAATCGTAATTGAATAGAATGACATGTTATGTATGTTAATTTACTGCAGTAAAGAATAAAGAATTGTAGGAAAATGTGATTATAGATTGAAAAAAAAAAAACCATCTTAACTGTAATTGATCAAAAGCAACATGTTAGGTATGTTCATGACTGCAGTAAACAATAAAGAATAGACCAGTTTACGAACATATTCAAATTTTATGCATACTTTTTCCTGGTGACATAGTAACAAGGTATTCAAACAACCTGTTTACTAATACATTAGTTGTTGCTGTGTCGGGCAAGCCTCAGGCAAACTTTCAGGTTGTCAAGAACAAACTTTGTTAAAAAAGTATGCATAAAATTTCAATATGTTAGTAAACTAGTCTATTGTAAGAAAATGTGATGCCAGATTGAATAAAAGCATCTGAACACAGACAATATTCAATAACATACAATTGTAGTCCCAGATGTTTCTCTATTGTGCAGGTAAGCAAGTTTATTCATTACAGCTCACAACATCAATAAAATCTTTGACTTTCATATCTTTGAAAAAAAGTTACTTCTGATTTTGGCACAAACATTTAAAACTTCTGATTGATTTAAGCACAATATGTCTGGAATGGTGTATTATTTTATTCAAAACCATATGAATAAAATTTGACATACAAGTAGATATTGACTCTTGGTGGGAAGATTTCCACTGAGCAAGTTATACCAAATCTGTGGTAATAGAATAGGTTTATTTACTTGGTCTAACAGCAATTGGCCCAATTCTCTGATTGTCTAATACCACATGGGCTAAACCCATTTGGTCTACTAAACAAATCCCCTTTATTTAATATATGCTCGGTCTAAATATCACTTGGTCTAATTGCCAACTTGTCTGAAAGTCAAATGGTATAATTGCATTTTCATCTAATTCCCAAATGATTATTTATTCTATTACCAGTTTGTTACAAGTATTGACCAAATGGTGTTAGACCTAATGGACATTACACAAAATGGTAAATAGGCGAAGTGGCAATTAGACCAAAGGGCAATTAGACGAACTGGTTGTAGAATATACATTCAACAACCTGTGTTCTTTGGCAGGCATTAATTTTAGTAATTCATAATTTGGGGAGGATTAAGTACATTTGAAGATGGTGGGAAAATGTCATTCAAAAAAAATTGAAATTGATAGAAGATCACAAATAGGGGGCAAAAAATGAATTTCTATGCTGACCATTTTATAAGATGTTCATGGTTATTAAGTTCAGTTTTCCAACACAAATGCCTGATTTAAAGAGTCCATGTGCAAGTAATACTATAAAAAATACATTTTTGATAGCAGAGACAAAGCCCAAGCTTATTGTGATTTGCTATGGCTGACCGAACACAAATTGAAGACGGAATAACTTGACACCAATAGCACAATGTCATGAGCAATTCTCTCCACATTCTTATGAATGTAAATCATGCTTATTCAGCACAATATCAAACCAGTCTTTAACCACTTGACTGCTGCATGGAGATAATTGTACAGTACGGGTATGCCCAGCGTGGCGCTGGTGTGTCAAAGCAGACAAACCTCAGACAATAGCATGAGCACATAATATTACGTGGTCCGCGCACAGTGTACAAACGTCAAGCACGGAATATTACATGGTCCGCTGCCAAGTGGTTAAACTGGCCAAGCACAAGTTAAATACAAAAGAAATGCGTTTTCAATATGTGACCAGTTAGCAATTGAGTACTGGATAATTTTACACAATATTTATCTGATAAACAATATGAATGGTCACAGCTTGTATTCTGAAAAAGAAACGGGGGGGGGGGGGATAGGGACGCTTATAGTAATTTTAAATTCATGTTTTGTTTTAATATAAAACATTCTCAATTCTTAGCAGAATTACACACAATTTCACTATAAAAATATGACATAAATCATATCTAAGCAGCATTTACACTGTGCATGTGAATTATAAAAAACCATGTACAAACTATGTCAAAATTGAACTAAAAATGAAAACAATATTGCACCAATGAATGCACTAATCTCTATATACATTATATATTCATATTTACTATATTAATATTAGTACATATACATTATGTATGCAATTACAGAACATGAGATGGAATGAATTCAACATAAAAAGCGGAGTACATTTTTTTTTTTGGGGGGGGGGCATTTTGAGCAATATACATGTGTAAAAAAGGACCTTGGATAATGGACACTGTATACAATGCAAAAGTTGGCAACTAGATCAATACATAAATGCACAAATAATAAGTTGGTAAAAATTTTCGTAGGGACCACCAGATTACCCCAGCCCCTTTACCTGGGTAGTGTTTCATCAAATCGTTTTAAAGTTACACACAACTTTATGAATGACTAGTGATCAGTTCTTGTGCTAAATGATTGGGCATGTGAAAAGTGTAGCATCCAAGAACTTATTCCAGTCGTTTATAAAGTCCTTTGGAACTTTACAAATGACTTGTTGAAACACCATCAAGGTTAAGTACAATTCTATAATTATAATGCCTTTAAGACAATATAAGCCTTGGCAAGATTTAATTAAAAGCTTTAACCTTATACCATGTACCAGAACATAAAACCAAGGGCATGATGTGATCATAAAATTATCAAAGAAGCTTTGCTCACTTTTCCAGAAATAAAATGCGATATTGAATGCAATATATTAGATCTCCATCCTACATGTATATATAATAACAATGAAATACAAAGAAAACCCCACTTTCCTTCATTTTTTTTTCCTCCTGTACATATCAACAGGACTGCCTCATTTCTGCTTTGGAAAGGTCCAAAAACTGCTATTTAAACATTTCCATTTCTTAAATTTCCAATGATTATGTTCAATTGCATTATGTACAAAGCAACTTAATACAAAGCTTTACTCTCTTACATTAAAATTTTCAATGCTGAAATATGTAAAAAACTGACTATTAACATGTGCATTCATGTATAAAATAATACTCTATTCAAAGAGTTAAAAAAGTTTTTTTATAAATTTAAAAAGTAACATCTTTCTCCTTGAATAGTTATCTTATTAACAAATGATAGTACTTCTGGAATAATACTGAAAGTTGACAACACGGACGTAGAAAAAGATCACTATTGAAACAGTCGCATTAACAAAGAGAAGACGTTCTACTTCAACCGAATGAAGAGGACAATTCTAGTTAATAAATAAATCATATTCGCAAATTAGATGAAAACACATACAATTGTCTACTTTTTTAAAAAATATGTATGTACAAGAACTTATCACTAAACAATTTCTACACTATTAAATTCTAAATTGTGTTCGTAAAAGAGAATACAAATGCATAGATAACTGCAAAATTAAATTTAGTATCATTCAAAAATCACATGATTTTTCATGAATGTATGATTGTCTTAATCTATTCCACATGGATTGACTTGTGTTCTTATGCCATTTGAAAGAATACAGTGTCGAAAATAAAAATGTATAAAACGATTTGGCTTGCACAAAAACACAGTTGGTGACAAGAAGTAAAGCTCATACTGTATAATAAGCAAAGACATTGGATTTAAAACATAACATTTCCATAAATATGAGGAAATAAATACAAAACAACAAAAGAGATTGAGGAAAACCCATCCTATTATATGTGATGCGTCACGTCGAAATGAGAGACTAGTCGCGATTTTTGAAATCCATTTTATTTGATATTATTGGTCCCTGATTCATTGCCTTGAATTTGATATATAACCCGACTGTAAAGAGTAAATAGAAGTGGAGATATTAGCCTCTGAACGCGAGGAGAATTGTGCTCTTGGAAATCAAAATCAAGAGAAAAACGTCTGCGAAGTTTGACTTCCGTTTGACTCCGCGCCAGAAAAATGAGAACATTTTGTCACCGTTGTACTCACCGAAATGCCCTAGCAACCACTTGTTACAAAGGTGAAACGATTGACCAATAAGGAGGCTGCATTCAGGTATACAGAGAATAATACTCGTCCGTCACGCATGATCGAGGCAAGCGCAGCAAGCGGAAACAACGGCGATGTTGTCTTAATAACATTCAATCTTCTCCAAAAAAAAAGAAGCTGAATTTGGTTAGTTGTTTTATATCTTCGTCAAATAAATAAAAACGTCATGCTCTTTTCTAATTTTAAGAAAAGTGTTTACCATCCTGGCGCTAAATTAGTTAGAAACAAACTATTTTAAAACCTATTGTGGGGGGGGGGTTTTATCCGATGTTTGCGTGCGTTCTTTGAATGTCAATCGCGTATACTCTTACTCATAATAAGCGAGTCATATTTGGATCTGAACTCTGTTGAAATTTTGGAACATAATAATGGTCTACGACTAAATTATTCTTGTACGAGGGGTTATGCATTTTGTTTATATTCTTGAATAAGTAACTATGGATAGAGATAAGCCTCCAAAATAGTTTTAATAAATATGCGCCTCACGAATGTATTTAGAATTTCTCTATCACGTTTTGAGTGGCTAGGTTAGCTTAAGACAATGAAATAAAAACGTAAATGATTTGCTCGATCTCGGTCTTTTAATTGATCAAACATTGTTACCAGTAATAAGAAGATATTAATAATTTTTAGAAATGAATTATTTTAAGAGTAAATGCGTATTTGTTTCGTCGTGTTTAGTAACACTACTTTCTTAAACACGTTACTTTGTAAAATAAACTGCGAAGACTTTAACCTAAATACTTGTATCAGAAGTATTATCAACGTCATTCTTTTTGTATTGCTCTATGTTTCCCTGATGGAACCAATTTGTTTATAGGGAGGTTTTAATTTCCCATCAGGACAACAGATATGCTGCGGCCCCTAAAAAAATGCTGAATTAACATTCATTTGGATCCAGATAGCTAAGTCAAGCAATAAGTAGCTTTTCCCACACATAACCCCCCCCCTCTCCCCCACCGATTGGTTAGATTTGACATTCGTTGTTGCGATGCTCCGCTATAATATAATAATAAAAGAGTATTTATATTGCGCAGCCCACTATAATAATATATTCTACTGCGCAGAACACAAATAATCTACATTTTAGAGAGGCAGTACTAAGAAGATAAGTCTTAAGTTGTAGTTTTGAACATAGTAAACTGTGGGTGATTCCTAATAATGAGTGGGAGTGAGTTCCATAATTTGGAGCCGCATATGTAAATGCTCTATCACCAAGGGTAGACTTTGATTTTTCCAGACGGATATTTCAATAATGTGTTATTTTTGAACTACGGAGGTGTAAGATGATTTATCTTGATGACTTCAATTTTAAGAGATCCTTAATGTAGGCTGGTGCTTTACGTGAAGAGCTTTGTATACTACAACATTGTCTTACAAAGAATTCTGTGCTTCACAGGCAACCCGTGCAACTCGAGCAATAATGCGACTACAATGAGAAAAACGAGGAGAATTGCAAAACTAATCTGGCACACTGCATTCTGCACCCTCTGGAAGTTTACATAATTGATTGTCGGGTAGGCCAAGAAACAAGCTATTACAATAATCCAATCTACTCGTACAAATGCATGAATTATTTTTTCAGTATCTTCACGTGACAGATATTTTCGAATGTGCTCTTATATTTAAATAGATGATAAATGCACTCCTACAAACATCAGAGATATGTTTGTCGAAAGAGAGATGTGAGTCAAACCTAATTCCTAAGTTCCTTGCAGAGTCAACAGGAGAAATATTGACATTAACTACCTTTATATTGTTGTGTTCCAATTTGAAACTGTTGTTTAGTGCCACATATCAGAAATTCAGTTTTTCTTGTCATTGAGGATTATGAGGTTATTAGATATAGCCATTTCTAAGATTACATGATTCTTGTACATATGCGGGTGGACAAAGAACTAGTCTCATCTGCTACAGTAGGTGAAAATGATAAGTAGAGCTGTGTATCATCAGCATATGTATGACACATCACTTCAGGAAATTTTTGTTTCAATTTCATTGAACAACCTACTAGCATACAACGTAAAAAGGGGGGCCGAGGCAGGAGCCTTGCGGAACACCCCAGTTTACATTAAATTCCTTGAGACTGTACCATCAACCTCAACTATTCTGTCTCCTATAATAATATAATAATAATAATATGGTTTTATTTACCAGGGTAGCCACTTCAGTTCTGACACTGTTCTCCAGCGGGCCCTGCATGATGTTATTATTACCCCAAGCTCCTTGTAAAAAAGCAACTTAGGTACCATTTTGTTAAGTCTTTGGTATGACTCGGCCGGGTTTCGAACTCACGACCCACGTTCATGAAAGCAAGGTGGGCTACCTTTTTACGGGTGCTCTAACCGATTGCGCTATCATGTCCGGTCATCCTACCATTTAAATAAGACGTACCCAAATCAGTACATCATCAGTTATTCCGAAATTGCTTCAGGGTGTTTAGCAGGATATATGATGATAAATCAAATGCTGCACTCTATCCAAAAGAACCCAAAAATACAACCTGTTGTTTATTCATTGCAAAAGCACATCATTTTTCACCTCAAAGGAGGGCAGTTTTCTGTGCTATGGTTTTCTCTATACGCTGACTGCATTGAGGTAGTAAATCATTGGTAACAAGGTAGTGTTGAATTTGAGTATCTGAAACTGTGCTTGTTGAACTAATTTAGAAACATCGATTCGCGTAGATTAGACTTAACAGGGTCTACAATTTGTAAACTGCAGCATCTTCGTCAAGGTTTTTTCAGTAATGGTCTGACTACGGCCACACTTCCAGTTTACAAGTGAAACTTTCCATTGGTCAGAGACAATAATTGATGAGTATTTCGGTAGAACTGGCAATAGAATGTCATAATTATTTGGCAACTAGTTTGGTTGGCATTGGTCTAATGAAATGTCTTCTTATTCAACCCTTGCTAACATTAGTGCACATAGCTTTACATTTAAGTTATTGAATGCCTTCAAACTTATTCTGGGATGAAAAGAGACAGAAACCCTAGGAGTGACTGACAGCTACCTTTGAATGAATATCATCACATATTTTTCACTATTTTGCTCTAAATATGTACCTAACTCATTTAAAAGTTTTCAATGTCGCTACATGAGGTGGCAGATCAACTGTGGACTTTTTCATGTTCATCAGTGACTTAGCAACATTGAACAACTTTTTCTGGTCAGGGCATTATCAGGTGATACAACATTATAGTATCACATTGGCGAGCATGGTTCATGCAAAGATAGAGTTGTATTTCGTATGGCTTTGTAATTTTCATGATCTTTTGTGGTCGACGACTCTTCAGCCATTCTTTCAGCTTTCCGTCTCTGTTGTTTCACATTCCCTTAATTCACCATTATCACAGGGTACTTGGTCCACATACTCACATGTTTTGAAAAGTGGTGCATGGGTTATTGAGAATAGAAGACAGGGTGCCTTCATAGCAGTAACTACTCATCTAAAGTACTGGGTTGTATTCATGATAAGATCACTTTCTCTCAAATCATCCTGGAGAAAGTTTCAAGATTGATTGGATGCAATTTTTCGACATAACAACTTTTCTTCATCTTTACTTGGAGGTTTGCTGTGTCCTCAAGGAACACATTACGACATATGAATCTGAAACTCCAATGAATCGGTCCAAGGCTTACCTACAACTAAATCATCTGAACTTCTACTAATTATGAGATCCAATGTGGGACCATGATATGAGTACTGGTATCTACATACTGTGTACATAAAGACTCAAGCAATCACGAAGTGCTATTGCATCTAAATTGTCAATCACATCAACATGAACATTGAAATCTCCTGTTACTATGAGAGGGGTTCTACAAAGAAGGTGTGGCTTGTATGGAATTCCCCAACTCATTGATAAAAATTCCAAATGGTATGCGATGGTTTTCGGAATAGGGTGGTTCTATACAAATTAATATCCTGAACTGCACAGATTTAAGGGTAACATTATGAACACTGAATTCAAATGATTGTTTTTCCCATTATCTACTTTCTTTAACTTGCAAGGTATCTCTATACATTAAAGCTAACCCCACCACGTCGACCTGTGCGAGGTCTATGACTGAATTTATACCTGTAGGAACAACATCACCAAATTGAGAGCTGAATCTTTGTCAGTAAGCCAAGTTTCTGTAAAGCATACAAATCTGCTTCACTGTGGCATACATAATCACATATTGATGCGACTTATTGCGCAAAGAGCGCACATTAAGAACACAGAGTGTTTAACAAATTTTGAAGTAAGAAGATGAATTTGAGGGACAGTCGTTTATCTTGATGAGATTGTCCAACTTTTTTATTTCCCTGTGATGTTGTATCCCGGTGAAACAGCTTTATTGCAGCAGGTTGTGGCATCGCCGCAAAATTTTCTGAGTGCAGCTAAAGAAGTTTAGTTCGCTATTCGCTCACAAAAACGAAACAAAAAGCCAGTTGAAATCAACACATCACATGACCGTGAGTCCAATAACAAGCCATGCGTTGCTAAGGGCGGAGCTAAACGGAGAGGGGAAATGAGCCGTGGGACGTCGCTTGTATGTCCGGAAAAAAAAAATTATGACGGAAAAAACACTCGCCGAAAATGCTTTTTTACCACTTTCCCGTTATCATTTGTTCACTCATTTTTTTAACGAGCAAAGATGAAGCATGGTGAACAGAAAAATCAACAAAAAAAAATTTCCTCAAAATTTTGAGTTTTTTATTAGTTTGTCGATTTTACAGTATAGGTTTGAATCTGCGCTTACTCTCTCATTTGAAAGAGCGTATTACATAATAGTACTGATTCAATGGTAAGTGTTATTAACTTCATTATCAGAATAATAAACAAAATTGTTAAATAATTCAATCATAGACAAGCACCACAAGATACTGTCCTTACTTCTAGCATACAAATTCCAGGACACTTGCCAAAAATAGATATTTTTCTTTTAAAACCTAATCCAAGATAGCAAGTAATCTGGTCTGGAATGCAATATAAAAACTTACAAACTAATATAAAACGACTGACCTGTGTAGATCCAAATAAGAAATATTATTTATAAAAAAAGAGAGCAAAGTAATTATTTTCAGAAACATTGATCTATCTATCTACAAATACTTGTACACCCAAAATAAAATGGTGAGCTATGTCATATACATTATGGCACTAGAAAAAGAAGTAGAATGTCTAATACATAAACTGATTCACAAGTCTTTCTTATTATAAATATGTAAGGGCTAAACTTCACCAGAAAAGGAAAGAGAAAGATGCAGATAGCAATTTTTTAGCCACGATTTTAAAGTGACAACCTTTGAGTTTGGAATGATATCAAATTTCAGTATCAGATAATAATTGGTCATTATTTAGGAATGGTTGGTGGGTTGGTGGGATATCAATAATTTCTTGGTTTACAGTGTTATTAATAAAAGTATTTATTACAGCGCCATGATGATAGAAACAACCAGACAATTAGAGCACAGGTTTTAGAACTGTATAATCCTGGTCATATCGGTTTTAATATGAAAAAGGGTTCACTTTATAAATATCAAATACAAAGGCCTGTATTCACAAAAGGTGGTCTAAAGTTAAAACTAGCTTAAATCTGTGGTTTAACTATGACTAGTAAAATGAGAGACAAACGTGTCTACTAGCAATATTCTTTAAACATTTAAAGGAATCCGGAATCATGCTTTAGTGGTTAGGAAAACTTTTGTACATATCATTGCCATGCAGTTTTTAATTGTTCTGATAAAATGAACATTTACTTTTCAAGTTTTTCTCCCTTCTTGCTAGTCCTAGTTAAACCACAGATTTAAGCTAGGCTTAACTTTAGGCCACCTTTGTGAATACGGGCCTTAGACTTTGTTAATTGATATCACTAAGTCAAAAGACAGGTTTGGTGACCCTACCATCTGATCATGTTGTTGACCTTCACTTTAAGATTTGCAGCACATCGTTGATTGAATGCATTCCATCCGATATATCATAGTGCATGAATCTCCAACATGATGCACAGAAATTCTCATCACCCCTTACACAGGATGATCTGCTTAGGAGCATTAGGCCTTGATTTTCCACAGCTAAAGTCACAAGAAAATGTGTGGAAAACATAAAATCAATAAGTGTCACAATGGGCAAGGAAATCATTTTTTTTTAAGGGGTGGCATTTACCCTGTGATATATGACTGTGATTCATTATTCACAAATGTAGAAATCCACTGGTTCTATGTCATTCACACGTCAATGTGCATAAATCAACAAGAAAGTAACCATCCAAGGTCATCTTGAGTTAAGGTAATGCCAAGAAATCACATATATTTATATAAAAACAATTTATGTGCAAAATGTTCAAATCTATTATTGGAAAACAATATTGATGAAAAATACACAATAGCTGAGTGAATTACGACAGGGAAAGTGAGGAAGAAATCCTGTCTAATTGTGCTCATTATGTAGTATCTTCGTGCAAATAAGAGTGGTTTTAATCATATGAATAAACAAAGCTTGTGTAAAAAAACAACACAATTTGAACCAGTTCTACAAATTTACAGTTTCGATAATAGACTTCAAGAAAAGTTAGAAAAAAACAACACACAGTTGAGGGCTCACCTTCAATTTGAAGCCAAGTAGTTCTGTCAAGACTCCTGAGAAGGCAGACAAGACCAGGACCCGAGTGATGTTATAGAGAACCGGGTTCATGGATAGACCAGACAGCTTGAAGGGAGTCTCTACCTCCTGATTGTAGGTCAAGCCAGGTCAATCAAGGTCAGGTCAGGTCAGGTCAGATTGAGGCAGGATAGTGGTGAGATGAAATATGAAACAAAACAACAGAACATGAACCAGAGTGAAATGAGGGCGCTATACAAAGAAATCTTGCTAACGAGTTCTGATATAACAAGGTACCTCTTGTAACGAGGCTAATGCTGCAGTTCTGTTGGATGAACCTCTCAATTTTGGCCCGTATTCTCAAAAGCCGCCTAACTTTAAACCCAGCTTAAATCTGTGGTTTAATTATGGCCTGCTAAAAGGGAATCAATCTGTTTATGTTGCATGGTCATATCACCTTCACTGAATTCTGGAATCGTGTTTTAATTGTAAGGGAAACTTTTTTAATTATCATTCCCAAGCAGTTTTAACAGTTTCCCTACCAAAAATTATTATGAATTGAACATTTACTTTTAGGGTTTGATTCCCCTTTAGCAAGTCATAGTTAAACCACATATTTAAGCTAGGCTTAAAGTTAGGCGGCTTTTGGGAATACGGGCCTATGTGTTTTCAGCATGTTCTGTTGTGAAGAGATACCTGATATAAAGAGCAAATTTCCAGGGGCCCATTTCTCCAAACCGTCATAAGTCTAAGTTCTTGGATAACCCATAGGGACACATGTTGTAGAATTAAAACACGTTTCAATGGGATGGCCAAGAACTTAGACTTATGACGGTTTTGAGAAACGGACCCCTAGGTCCCGACACCCTCGTTGAATCAAGATTCTCCTGTAAACCATTTGATGTAATCAGGGCTGAATTGTTATGCATATGAACAGGTGATCCCATGCCCTTAAGCTCCAAGCCCTTTCAAATAGAATTGTATGTGGGTTGCATGTGTACAGACCCTAACATTTTTTTAACTTTCAATACTTTGAGGAAAAGTTGCTGCAGAGTTTATAATAGAAATTTCTCCAAGTACATAACTCTTGTGACACTTTCTGTGCATAAGGTATAGGCCTAAAGTGCATCACATTCTCAAAATTAAACCATCTTGCATGATATCAGCCCTAAGAAGCATTCAGTGGTTGACTAGAACATTTCACATAGAGACTTTAGTTTTAAAACTTGACATAACTCAGGTTCACAGATATGTTGTTTGAAAAGAGTACCCTTTCATAAAAACATGTTTCATTATGATGAATAAATTGCTTGCCTTGAGTGAAATGGACGACAACTTAGCTCATATAATTCAACAAAGGCCCGTATTCTCAAAAGCCGCCTAACTTCAAGCCTAGCTTAAATCTGTGGTTTAACTATGGCTTGCTAAAAGGGACTCAATCCTGAAAAGTAAATGTTCATTTCATCATAATTTTTGGTAGTGAAACAATTTAAAACTGCTTGTAAACAAATGTTTCCATTACAATTAAAACACGATTCCAGAATTCAGTGAAAGAAATAGGAACATGCAACATAGACAGATTGATTTCCTGTTTAGCAAGCCATAGTTAAACCACAGATTTAAGCTAGGCTTAAAGTTAGGCGGCTTTTGAGAATACGGGCCATAGAGTTTAATGCCGTTCCATACTTAAGCTTTTAACACACAAAGTAGTCAGCGAAAACTAAACACAGTCCACTTCCATTATAACGAGGTGCATGGGACCAAGCCAAGAATATTTTTATAACCAAATCTCAGTATACTTAACCCTAATAAGACTGGGGTGTTTTGGTAGCTGTCAAGACTGGGGGGGGGGGGGCCATGATGGCCCCCCTAAGATCTTGGCCTAAGATCTTGGCCACCGATCGCGCGACCACGCCGAAAATTTGCCTGATGGTAGTGTGCCATATAATCTACAAGACTGCACTGTTACTTTTTCTGAAATAATATTGATTTATTTTATATGAATTAATTATGCTAATTTATGCATGAAATTATACTTCTTGCTCTAATTGAAAAAGTAAAGCTCCTAAAATGCTAATTTTGTGTATTATTATTCCTTATAGCATTCCTAGCAATTGTAATAGGGAAAAATTCTTGTATCTTATTGTATTTTATTGTTTTATGAATTTCTTACGTATTTCTTTGTTTTTGCGACCTTTTGTATTTGTTTTTTCGCAAAAATTATTGGAGAACCATTTTGAAGCATAATAATGCTGAAATAAATTGATTTCAGCTAATGAAGGTGAAAATAATCATATCTTTATGAATAAGGTGAGAAAACTCCATTTGCATTGACTTTGTACACAAAACACATGTTTTTGAGCTGTTTTCGGTCTGCTGGATATTTTTGAAAATCGTGCAGCGTCAGAACGGTACGACCGATTTTCGCAAAAATGGTTTCAAAAGATGCGTGAGACTTGAAAGTATAAAGTCAAAAAATTTTGAGGGGCGGAATGGTCGCGGAAAATGTCGAGGGGGGGCCATGATGGCCCTACCAGTCTTTTTAGGGTTAACACATGGGCACAAAGACAAATGTGCAACTAATTGTAATTAGGACCGAGAGAATTGCCTCTTTATGAAGGAATCCTGTATCTGTCCTCGTTTTAATAGGAGTAGACTGTACAATGACATATGTAAGTGTGTGTGTGTATATGAGGATGGTAATGATTACAGTGTTGATAATGGATTTTAAATTTTCATGGTGATGAAATGTGATGAGCACTCTGGGAATTTTGTCACAATGGCACACAATCATAAATACATGTACTGCGCGATTATTATCTTCATCAAAATATCATTTAGAAATTAACAACCTTCCACTTGGCATGTTGTTCTGTCAAAAATAAGATCCAACTAAATGAAATTGTTTATGGTTCAAACATTAAAGCTCATACATGAGGTTTAACCTGAATATGTTATAGCAACAGACTGGGTACACCTTCAGACATGTTTTGGTATAATTATTGTGCAAATGTTCAACATCAGATAGTTTAGAACCTTGACACGATATCACACTATTAGAATACCGAAGTGTGATGTCATAACGGTGGTGTCGTCATGGTTGCTGGTTCTAAACAATCTTGTGTTGAACAATAGGCACATGATCGCACCGAAACCTGTTTGTGTATGCGCCCGAGTCTAGCCCGTTGCTGGACCGCATTTAGGCTTAACTCTTTTGTTTAGAACCAGTAACTGGGACGACGGGCAATTATGACGTCAACACTTCGGTACTCTATTCACTAAATGAAACTAATCTGCACGTATCACTACTGTACGTTTATGGCAGTGCATCAATGATCCGCGCTGCAGCACATATACTGAAATGATTGACCACCAATGAATATAAACAGATCCTTATGAATTTGGTGCTAATTCTATGAGGGAATACCTGTTTAGAATCCAAATCCTGGAATTGTATAAATAAGAGCATATTTTCATGATTACATCTACCTCCTGAACTAATAGCTTCTAGTCACAAACCTTTTTTTTTTTTTTAATAGTATCATCCTACAAAATATTACCAGAGGATTCTCAAAGCATAAATATAAATGTTGATAAGCTTCTAATCGAAATAAATGTTTTCTAATTTACATTCTACCCACCCCCCCCCCAAAAAAAAAGGAAGTATATTTTATAAAAGTATTCTCATTGAAACACCCTGATGCAAATACAGCAAAACCCTTTCCGTTAGGGAGTAAGCTGACACTTTTCACGCAGTCTCTAGGTGCTAAAGGGTTAACCTTCCACTCTTTTAAAGAGTGAACGCCCTTCTGGTTCCAATACTATAAAAGTTTATAATATCTTACTAAGGTGTTTACCTTGAGTAGTTTAGAGGCAAGTTTGAGTACATTATTGGCAAGCATCAGGTTTTCTTTCTTCTGTGGTTTCCTCTCCATATTCAAGTACAGGTTGATCTATGTAATGATGAAAGAGAACAAAACAGATAATGAGTATTCATTATTTGATATTCAAAATATCTCAATTTAAAGGGAATCTAGTGTAGTGGGAAGGTGTTGGAAAGATGAAGAAAATTATTGTGAGCTTTCCTGTTACTTTCCTGCTATTTGGGAAGAGTATCATTATAAAAAGCTCCACAATAAAAGATTGCTCTTCAATTGCCCTAATAGTCAAAATATAACCCAAAATATACCAAGCAGCTGATATGTTTGGGTCTCAAATATTTTGTGTTGCCCCATATATGCATTTCTGTTTAAGTTCATGTGACTAAAGCTGAATTGGGTTAATTTCTTATCATTTTGGCAATTCCAAAACCTCAGAGCACAAAATAATGTTTAGGTGAACTCTTTTCAACCTTTCCAAATCACTTTTAGACAGTGTCTTTCACATTTTAATGTCATCACCAGAACAATAGTCTAACCTTAAATGTATGTATGCATACATGGAGAACCTACCGGTATAGAAAAAATTGGGGAATTTGGAGTATTTTTTTTTTTGTGCCCATGAGCAACGGATACCGACTGATGTTGAACACTTGTTGAAAAAATTTTTAAAAATTGTGTCAGAATGAATACAGACATTGATATACTCGGTTACAAAATTTGAAATTCAAAAGAGACAATGAGAGGGTGAACGAATGTAAACCTCGGTATTTTACAGAGTATCAGAAACAGTTTCAGATATAAATACTTATTTATAAAGTAAAGAAGGTATTGCATAACAAAATAAAATCTATTGGTAATGTATTTCTTATTTTTAACAAAGTTTATTAAAATTGAATATTTATCCCTATTGTTAATGTGTCTGTTGGGATAGGCTTGCCTAGAACTGAAAGACAAGCCTGTAATATATTTTTAGCTCTAATGTCGTGTTTGGGATCGTTAATTATTAGAAGGGTCGATAAATAAAGCGAAGAGGTACAAGTTCATACATTTAACTTTGGTATGTATTAAGCGTTAAGTTGAAATAGTTATAAATATAAAGTCGAGTCCAAAGTAGAAGTCCTGAAAAAGTCTAGAGAAAGTCCCTTCTCTTGTTCAGAGACTTTCATTTCATACCTCAAGTTTGGGGGTGTTCCCAATTTAGGAATGAGTGATATGATTGTCTATACCAATCTCACTCTGTAGGGTGTGGTATGTCCAATACAAGTGACTGGGGTTGTATGATTCATTCATTTGACAACTTGCAGGTGTTTGATGTGGTCTGTGATTAGTAGCTTAATGAATTGGTGCTTCTTGGATGTTATTGAGGAGCTTCTTGGAGGGAGTGGATAAAAGGTGAATTACTGAAAGGGTACAGGAAGTGATTATATGTAATAGTAATACACAACACTAATAGTAATGGCTGTAATATTTCTTTGCATGTTTGTAAAGCATCTTGTTACTGTTGACGGAGTTGGCCGTTGCAAGGTGTTAATGGCCAAATGGGGCATCGACACTGAAGGAAGGCCAGTATGCGAATGCGGAGAGGAGGAGACCATGAGTCACCTTCTACAATGCCCTCTTCTCCCCTTCCCCTGCTCCCAAGCTGACCTTACTACTCTTTCGCCTAATGGGATCGCATGCGTTCAATACCTAATGGGTAGAGTCTAATTCAGATTCCCCTAAGAACCAATACATATACATACATGCAATGAACACTATGATCTTTAAAATGTAATCAAGTATAATTACAAATCAAACAGAAGAATAGGAGAAAGGACTCGAGAAGAAGAAGACTGTTGATGAATGAAATCAATCAATGAAACGCACCTGCTCTGTCAGAAGAACTGAGGTGTTCCTGAACTTCTTGTTGATATCTGAACCCAACGTGATGAAGCGCAGGAGAAATGGACTGAGACAGAACGTCCAAGCCACCACCTCCCAATTGTACAGCTCACC
The DNA here is from genome assembly GCA_940671915.1 of Paracentrotus lividus. Classification (NCBI taxonomy): domain Eukaryota; kingdom Metazoa; phylum Echinodermata; class Echinoidea; order Camarodonta; family Echinidae; genus Paracentrotus; species Paracentrotus lividus. Next base: position 45,202,265 of record CALNVZ010002974.1, read on the forward strand.
CACAAAGCTCATACTACGCTGGAGAAGCTGAAAAAAAATGAAGATAAATATTGACATGTTATCTTGATCACAGACAATGATTTCATACTGAGCAACTTTATGTGCAAGACACGAGATGGTCATAAATAGAAAGCTTATATGAAGAGCTTACATGCAAAAGGGACTAAATCCACTTTTATAACTTCAGAGGAAATGGCATTTGTTTACCATATTTTGTACATGCGTCTATGGAAAAGGGAAATTACAAAATGCATTTTCTTAGAGTTGTAATCAACATTTAAGAAAATCCTTTTGTTCAAAGACGGTTTTGCATGTAAGCTCTTCATATATTTGGATGAGCTCCCCTCGTTAAAAGCCACAAAGACATTGAAGACAAATGTGGTTTTGTCTCCTACATGTACATGTATATGCCTCCAGCCTAAAACCAGTGATTCCAGACATTGACCTCTGTGACCTATGACCTTTGGCCTCATTATTTCAGAGATCTAATGAGATGGCCTTCCCATGTGGTGATCTCATCAAGTTTGAAGTTCATATGTAAGGGGTTCAATACATCACAGGTTGACCTCCAGAAACACTTTCAGTGGCAGAGACATAAAAAATACACTAATTGCTATGATTTCACATAAAAATAGACTTTTGTGTATTTGTAGGTTTCATTTAAGAGTTCAAGTTCAAGTTCCAGTATGATACTTACCTCTGTACATAATATAGAAACCAACATGAGAGTAAGAAGACAAGCTGAGGATACAATCACATTCACTGAGCCCTGAGGACCTCAGGTTTGTAGGTTTTATCTGAGAGTTCAAGTATGAAACTTACCTCTGTACATAATATAGAAACCAACATGAGGGTGAGAAGACAGGCTGAGGATACAATCACGTTCACTGAGTGCTGAGGACCTCAGGTTTGTAGGTTTTATCTGAGAGTTCAAGTATGATACTTACCTCTGTACATAATATAGAAACCAACATGAGAGTAAGAATAAACTACACATGAAGGTCGCTCAGCGCATTTTGTTGAAATGTTGATTGTATCTTTCGCAGGGTGTGGTCTCATACAACCCTAATGTTGGTTTCTATATTATGTACAGAGGTAGGGTATGATACTTGCACTCTCAGATAGAAATACAACTTGAGGTCCTGCACTCAGTGAATGTGGAATTGTATCCTCAGCTTGCTTTCATACTCTATGTTGGTTTCTATAATATAAATGTACAGAGGTAAGTATCTATATTGAAAACTAGTGAACTCGTAGATTAAAATTCTATAAACTGAGAGTCACTCAGGGCAATCAGTGAAATGTAATTGTATCAACTCAGAACTTTTTCTCACCTCAATCGCTTTAGGTTTACTATTATTACATGTAACAAAGAGGTCAAGTATCATAATTGACATCAATAGAACCTTACTAGAACCTGAGAGTTCTTATAAACTCAAGCTCAGTGAATGTAGATTTAGTTATCCTTGCAGATTGTTCTTACTCACTCACTCAGATGTTTTGGTTTTCATATTATGTAAAAAGAGGTAGTCATCCTTAATTGACTCTCAGATAGAAACCTACGAAACAATGAGGTGCTCCTCCCAGCGATCGGGTGCAATGGTGAATTAGTATTGCTCCAGCTTGTTCTTCTTACTCATCATGTTAGGTTTCTATAATAATGTACGAAGGTAAAGAATCGTCACATACATTGCAACTACTCAGATAGAAACTAACCTTTGAAGGTTACTTCAGGCTGGCTCGGTGAATGTGATTGTACCAGTACAGCTTTTGTAGATACTCAAACACTCAAATGTGGATTTCTAATAATATTATGTTAACAGAGCTCAAGTAATCATACTTGCACAACTCAGATAGGAACACAAACCTGAGAATACAATCAAGCGCCGGAAGAATGAAATAGTAGAATTGTAAAGTCTCGAGCGCTTGTTCTCACGGCCTTATTTAGGATTTTATTTTGTATAGTGGATAAAGTATCATACATATGCACTCATCAGATAGAAACCTAAACATGACGGTCCTTTCAGACCTCGTTGAAATGTAGATTGTATCCTCAGCTTGGTCTTCTACTCTCATCGTTAAGGTTTTATTATTATGTACAGAGGTAAGTATACATATAGTTGCACTCTAGATAAAAACCTAATGATTGGTACTCAAGAAGCTCAGATGAATGTGATTAGTATCACTCAGCTTTGTCTATACTTACTCTCATAGTAATGGGTATTACTATATCTAATTGTACAGAGGGAGTAAGTATATTTAATACTTAGACTACTCACAGATAGAAACATACAACTGAGGTCATTACACTAGAGCTCAGTGAATGTTGTATTGTATCCTTCAGCTTGGTGGTTGGTATACTCCTCCTGTTGGTTTCTGTATTATGTACAGAGGTAAGTATCATCTTTGGCACTTCAGATAGACCTACAAACCTGAGGTACCTCAAGAAGCTCAGTGAATGTGATTGTATCCTCAGCTTGTCTTCTTACTCTCATGGTTGGTTTCTATATTTATGTTTAGTAGGTAATTCATCCCTCCACTCTATTTAACGAAAAGACAAAACAAACTTCAAGACTAGAACACGCTACAAAAACCTGAAAGGTACCTCAGTCCGTCAGTTTGATATTGTTGATATATGTAATCCTCAGCATTGAATCTCCCTTCAACTTTACCCTTCTCATGTTGTTTTTTATATTATGTCACTAAGAGGTATAGTATCATACTTCATCCAGAAGAACGCTAGATCTAACCCTGATGCGTCCTCCAGACGTCACGGTGAATGTGATTGTATCCTCAGTTGTCTTCTTCACCTCATGTTGGTTTCTATATTATGTACAGAGGTAAGTATCATACTTGCACTCTCAGATAAAACTAAAACCTGAGGTCTAGGCTCAGTGAATGTGATTGTATCCTCACTTGTCTTCTCACCTCATGTTGGTTTCTATATTATGTACAGAGGTAGTTCTATATTGCACTCTCAGTAAAACTAGAAACCTGAGGTCCTCGACGTTACGTGACATGTGATTGTATCCTCAGCTTGTCTTCTACCCTCATGTTGGTTTCTATATTATGTACAGAGGTAAGTATCATACTTGCACTCTTCAGATAACCCTAAACCTGAGGTCCTCAGAGCTCAGTGAATGTGATTGTATCCTCAGCTTGTTTCTTACTCTCATGTTGGTTTCTATATTATTACAGAGGTAAGTATCATACTTGCACTCTCAGATAGAACCTACAAAATGAGGTCCTCAGGCTCAGTGAATGTGATTGTATCCTCAGCTTGTCTTCTTACTCTCATGTTGGTTTCTTATATTATGTACAGAGGTAAGTATCATACTTGCACTACTCCAGATAAAACACTAACCTGAGGTCCTCAGCGCTCAGTGAATGTGATTGTTCCTCAGCTTGTCTTCTTACTCTCATGTTGGTTTCTATATTATGTACAGAGGTAAAGTTATCATACTTGACTCTCAGATAAAACCTAGACAACCTGAGGTCCTCAGACGCTCAGTGAATGTGATTGTATCCTCAGCTTGTCTCTTACTCTCATGTTGGTTTCTATATTATGTACAGAGGTAAGTATCATACTTGACTTCAGATAAACCTACAAACTGAGGTCCTCAGCTCAGTGAATGTGATTGTATCCTCAGCTTGTCTTCTTACTCACATGTTGGTTTTATATTATGTAAGAGGTAAGTATCATACTCTGAATCTCAGATAAACACTAGAAAAAACTTGAGGTCCTCAGCTCAGTGAAGTGATTGTATCCTCAGCTGTCTTCTCACCCTCATGTTGGTTTCTTATTTATGTACAGAGGTAAGTTCATACTTGAACTCTCAGAAAAATAAAACCTACAAAGCCTGAGGTCCCAGCCTTCAGTAGGTTAGTGATTTTGTATCCCCTTCATGGGTTAATCTTACTTATCTATAATAGAGTTCAGTACTGAATCCTCCAGTAAATGATGAATGTCTAGCTAAATGATGTGACTATATAGTATCAAATTACTGGAACTTGAACTTGAACTCTTAAATGAAACTACAAATACACAAAAGTCTATTTTTATGTGAAATCATAGCAATTAGTGTATTTTTTATGTCTCTGCCACTGAAAGTGTTTCTGGAGGTCAACCTGTGATGTATTGAACCCCTTACATATGAACTTCAACTTGATGAGATCACCACATGGAAGGCCATCTCATTAGATCTCTGAAATTAATGGCAAAGGTCATAGGTCACAGAGGTCAATGTCTGAATCACTGGTTTTAGCTGGAGGCATATACATGTACATGTGTGGAGACAAAACCACATTTGTCTTCAATGTCTTTGTGGTTTAACGAGGAAGGAGCTATCCCAATATATGAAGAGCTTACATAGCAAACCGTCTTTGAACAAAAGGATTTTTCTTAAATGTTGTTGAACTCTAAGAAAAATCATTTTGTAATTTCCCTTTTCCATAAGACGCATGTACAAAATTGGTAAACAAATGCCATTTGCTCTGAAGTTATAGAAGTTGGATTTAGTCCCTTTTGCATGTGAAACTCTCTTCATATAGCTTTCTATTTATGACCATCTCGTGTCTTGCACATAAAGTTGCTCAGTATGAAATCATTGTCTGTGATCAAGATACATGATATATTTATCTTCATTTTTTTCAGCTTCTCCAGCGTAGTATAGAGCTTGTGGGTGAGCTGTACAAGTTGGGAGGTGGTGGCTTGGACGTTCTGTCTCAGTCCATTTCTCTCTGCGTCATCACGTTGGTTCAAGATATCAACAAGAAGTTCAGGAACACCTCAGTTCTTCTGACAGAGCAGGTGCGTTTCATTGATTGATTTATTCATCACACAGTCTTCTTTCTCGAGTCCTTTCTCCTATTCTTCTGTTTGATTTGTTAAATTATACTTGATTACATTTTAAGATTCATAGTGTTCATTGCATGTATGTATATATTGGTTCTTAGGGAATTGAATTAGCACTCTACCCATTAGGTATTGAACGCAGAACGATCCCATTTAGGGAAGAATAGTAAGTAGTCAGCTTGGAGCAGGGGAAGGGGAGAAGAGGGCATTGTAGAAAGGTGACTCAATGGTCTCCTCCTCTCCGCATTCGCATACTGGCCTCCGTTCAGTGTGCATGCCCCATTTGGCTTTAACACTTGCAAGGCAACTCCGTCAACCGTAACAAGATGCTTACAAGACATCAAAGAAACTATTACAGCCATTACTATTAGATGTTGTGTTTACTATTACATATAATCACTTCCTGTACCTTCAGTAATTCACCTTTTTATCCACTCCCTCCAAGAAGCTCCTCAATAACATCCAAGAAGCACCAATTCATTAATACTATCACAGACCACATCAAACCCTGAAGTTGTCAAATGAACCGAATCATCACAACCCAGTGCACAATATGTAATTAGAACAATACCACACCCTACAGAGTGAGATTGGTATAGACAATACATATCACTCATTCTAAATGAGAACACCCCCAAACTTGACGGTATCGAAATGAAAGTCTCTGAACAAGAGAAGGGACTTTCTCTAGACTTTTTCAGGACTTCTACTTTGGACTCGACTTTATATTTTATAACTATTTCACTTAACGCTTAATACATCAAAGTTAAATGTTGACATTAGTACCTCTTCGCTTTATTTACTGACCACCCTTTTCTATACTACCTTACAACTCCCAAACACCGACATTATGAGGCTATAACATATACTGTCAGGATTGATACATTCAGTATAGGACAAGC
>CALNVZ010002974.1:45208046-45242510 GCA_940671915.1 Paracentrotus lividus
TTTGTAGGTTTTATCTGAGAGTATCATACTTACCTCTGTACATAATATAGAAACCAACATGAGGGTAAGAAGACAAGCTGAGGATACAATCACATTCACTGAGCGCTGAGGACCTCAGGTTTGTAGGTTTTATCTGAGAGTTCAAGTATGATACTTACCTCTGTACATAATATAGAAACCAACATGAGGGTGAGAAGACAAGCTGAGGATACAATCACATTCATTGAGCTCTGAGGACCTCAGGTTTGTAGGTTTTATCTGAGAGTTCAAGTATGATACTTACCTCTGTACATAATATAGAAACCAACATGAGAGTAAGAAGACAAGCTGAGGATACAATCACATTCACTGAGCTCTGAGGACCTCAGGTTTGTAGGTTCTATCTGAGAGTGCAAGTATGATACTTACCTCTGTACATAATATAGAAACCAACATGAGAGTAAGAAGACAAGCTGAGGATACAATCACATTCACTGAGCGCTGAGGGCCTCGTTTCTGTTTCAAGAATAAAAAACAAAGAGGAAAAAACATTAACATTAACCGATGTGGTGGCTCAGTGGATAGAGCATGTATAATGTATAATGAAAATGGACTCATACATGTAACACTATCTCAGAGATAAGGGTAAGCAAATATTCAAGAACTTGATCTATTATTATTATTATTGGTGAAGTGAATACTCACCTTTAAGAATGACCTAAAGCCAAGCTTTGATGTTACTAACTCACCTTTAGGAAGGACCTAAGAGAGAGCCAAGCTTTGATGTTACTAAGTCACCTTTAGGAATGACCCAAGAGACAGCCAAGCTTTGATGTTACTAACTCACCTTTAGGAAGGACCTAAGAGAGAGCCAAGCTTTGATGTTACTAACTCTGTCTAATCTGAAGTGAGGGAGAGATGATTGCCTTGCTTTACGAGCGGATGTCAGGTGGGAGAAATACTTCGCAAAGAGACAGCGCTGTGAGGGGAACAAGAAATCATATAATTATGCAACTCTCATAACTTCGGAGACATTTGGAAAGAAATCATTCTTAAACTGCTGCCATGCAAAAAAACATCATTTAAAGTGTGGAAGTACATTTAAAGATGGAATGAAAATAGAATGCTTGCCAATCCAAAAGAAGAAAAATATTTTATATAGTTACCTTGTAATTTTATCATTTATATCTCTTATGTACATAAATTAGAGTAGGGATTCAACAAACTGCAACACACATTTCAATAATATCTGACTAAGATATGCAAATTAGAAAACACTGATCATAACAATGCCCACAATATAATCTGTGGGTCAAAACAATGTCCACAATATCATTTGTGGGTGGGGGGTTCTGTATTAATGGTTCAGTGTGTCAGCAACATTTCTGTAATAAAGTGTCTGCTTCAAAATTCTTGCAGCATGGGGCCTGCACCAAACCATTTGACCCTACTTTTACAACTTTTAGATTACTTTCACAGACAGTCTCTATTCAGATGGGGCAACTACAAATGTTCAAGAGTACTTAAAGGGATTGAGTAACTTTCTGGTGGCTTGCAAAAATCTGACAACCTAAAAGCCCTACATGCTGTCGAAGAATGTAATAATTTGTCAAGTGAAAACCCTGAAAATTTACTTCCTCAGCATCAATTCCTGCTTCACAAGAAGTAAAAGGAGGATTATTTTTCCCCATAGACTGCAGTGTTAACTTTAGCGTAGCTAGGGATGATAATGGGTCTTCAATATCTGTGCAATTAGGCAAACGATTACATGGCAATGCGATTCCTGTCTGACCTAAAGGTTTGTAATTATGATTACAGCATTAGCTGAAAGACTAACTTTTCTTTAAAGATCCCTTCAAAGGGAATCTAGTGTAGTGGAAAAGATGAAGAAAATTATCATGAGCTTTCCTGTTATCTTCATGCTATTTAGGAAGAGTATCATCATAAAAAGCTCCACAATAACAGATCGCTCTTCAATTGCCCTAATAGTCATAATATGACCCAAAATATACCAAAACAGCTGATATGTTTGGGTCCCATACATGCATTTCTGTGCAAGTGCATGTGACTCAAAACTGAATTGGGTAAATTTCTTGTCATTTTGGCAATTTTAAAACCTAACAGCACAAAATAATGCTTAGGTGAACTGTTATCAACCTCTCCAAATCAGTTTTAGAAAGTGTCTTCCACATTTCAATGTCATGACCAGAACAATAATTTCACTTTAACCCTAAACCGCCCGGGACCACCCGTCAGCTTACTCACTAAAACGTCCTTATTTTATGCACTTATCATCATGATAATCTTAAAAATATATGATCAAACATGCCCATACTTGTTGTGCTTTACCCATTGGATATGTGCTGTCTGATTATGCACAAAAAAGTATGTTTTACAAATATTTATCATTGAAACACCCTCATACAAATACAGCAAAACCCTTTTGGGTCAGGGAGTAAGCTGATACTTTTGACGAAGTCTCTAGGTGCTAAAGGGTAAAAGATTGAATCAGAAAACCCATTCAATACCTGCTTGTATGTTCTTTCTGCTACAGCGAGAAGGAAGAAGAAGAGGGAGCTTAGATAGAACCTCTCTAACGACGTCACAACCAGGACGATGATAGACGCCCAGTGCATCTGAGATAACGTGTCTATCGCCATCATGGGTAGCTGGTGGGAGAACCATGCAAGCTGACCGTCGCCTTGGTGGGTTATGTGAATCCTGGGAAGACAAAGTCACACATGAAATCAAATCAACTGTTTTACATGATGTAGATATTACGATGGATTTAATAAACCAAATTAGATCGCGAGGAAAAAACACAGAATGGGTAACTATATTTGTGTTGACTACTTTGAAAATAGTGAAGAAAGTTCAGTTGTTCTTTCCAGGGGGGCATTTCATCAAAGGACTTGTCGGACATTTTATCTGACAAATTTGCTCTTAGCCAATCAGATGCAAGCACTTCAGTAGCTTATAACAGTTTGTTGATTAAGGACGTTGCACAGTTATGTTTATGCGCATCTTGACCGCGCATCCCGGGCGCGCATTATTTTCTACGTCACAATGGAAATACAGCGCTCATGGGCGATCCAGCTTTCAAAGAGTTAAAGGAAATGAACTTTATAAATATGTTATTTATTCATTCTTTTTGTTCATTATTTACCTACTTGCAGAGTTATGTAAAACATTTATGTTGGAGCATGTTCGTGTTATTCTAGAGATTGCGATGGATATGAAATGAATTGTAAATGTTTGGGAGCAGGATTTGGAATAAGTCGGAAGTTAGATAGAGTTTTCACATTTTTGAGTATTTTTCGCATGTTTCGGTGGTTTTTAAGTCGACTCGCCACTATTACAGCGCCGATATTTTGAAAACGAGCACATGGACCCCCAGTTTTTAATGTTCCTACTCTTTTAGTTTATATTCCCTTACAACTTGCCAAATTTTGATGAAATTGACATGGATTTTGAATGTTTGGGAGCATAATTTTGAATCAAGTGCAATTTTAGAGTGAATTTTCACGCTTTTTGGCCGTTTTCAGCGCGTTTTTGTGGTTTTCAAGCCATTTTGCAACTATTCAGGCTCCGATAGCTTAAAAACGAGCACATGGACCCCCTTTTGTGAATATTTCTACCCGTTGAGTATGTATTCCTCTACAACTTTGCAAATTTTTATGAAAATGACATGGATTTTGAATGTTTGGGAGCATAATTTTGAATCAAGTGCAATTTAGATTGGATTTTCACGCTTTTGGGACCTTTTTCGGCGCGTTTTTGTGACTTTTCAAGCCGATTTGCGAGTATTCGGGCGCCGATAGTTCGAAAACGAGCACATGGACCCCTCTTTTTTTAAGTTTCAACATATTTATGATGAATCCCTCTACAACTTTGCAAAATTTGATGAGACTGTCATGGTTTTCAAAAAAAGTGCACCTTAAACTATACTTTTTTATTTTCTTGAGATTCCAAGCCTCTAATATATGGTTTTTGCCATTTTACGCACCATTTTTGCCACATGAGGGCGCTGCTGGCTCGAATATAAGTGCAAATGTGCCAGTTTAAACAATGTCCCCATCTTTGGTATAAACTTCGTAACAAATCGGGAAGGTTTGATAAAGTTTGATACGGTTTTGACAAAGTGATGACGATTTTAACTCGTTTGTTGCAATCGAGAGGTCTAACAGAGGCCAATTTCTTAAATTTTGTGTATTTTACATGCCATGCAAATACGGCAAATTCAAAGTCCCGTAGCAAAAATTCAAGCACATGAACCTATATTATTTTTTGCATTTTTGGCATACATAGATACCAAAGTAACTCTGTGCAAAAATTGGTGAAAACGACATGGACTTCGTTTCAACTGTGCAACGTCCTTAAAACGTCCAACTAATCCTTTCATGAAATGCCCCCCTGGTCAAAGAATACCAATACTTATGCATTCCAGAATACGGTAATAGATCATCTTCCCATGATCTGGACCGTCTTTTTTTTAATGTGATTTTTCAGTGTCTTTCCTGATTGACATTCATATGTGGTCATATTTAATTTAAGTGGGACATTCAGCTGAAATTTCAATGTGGTGCTGTGCCTTTGAAAATGCAAATTAGGATCTGAAATCACACCAAAGGCTTCTTTACAAATACAACCAATTATTTAATTCAAACATAAGTGATCCAGCTTTCCTTACACTGAATAATTGGAGCAAACAGGAATTGCACGTATGGGACTATGCTGCTTTAAATGCTGCTTATTCTTAATACTAGTCACTTTTGTCTGATTTTTTGCTTAAAGTAATTATCAATGGACTGTGCTCTAACATGGTATTATAAACACATGTAATTTTGGATCTAGTTATTTACTTGAAATGTTTGAATTTAAAGGCACTGGTCGTGTCACTCTACGTTTTGGATGTCGTGTCACTCACGAACATATAGAGGTGGACCATTTTTTTTCCACATAGAGGAATTATTGATAAGGAATATAAAATATGTCAGAGAGGTACACTATTCATGTACAATAACCAGCACTTATGGTATTCTTAGAGATCTACTTGGGCACAACATCCAACCATAACCAAATAATGGTCAGAAACCCATGTCTTTTTTTGTCGTGTTCACTCACGCACTGTTTTCTTGAATCATAAATTTCCAGGAAATTGTGTAAAATTCAAATCCAACTGGTAATGACACATGCCACCTACAAAAATACATAATATGGTAGTCTGAATCCATTTCATAACCTACAAGTGCGAAGATATGCGCCCTTCTAATAGTCCCAAATGTCGTGTCACTCACGATTAAATATGACCTCGTTACATGCAGCAATTTTGTAACTCTGAACTAGCTACTTGAATAAAGGCTTTTTACCAAAATACACCACAAATAGCTTTTCCTGACTCACCTACAAAGTAATAAAAATGGCAAAAAATGAGAATAAAAGAAAGGAAAAAAAAAAGTCTACCACAAAAACCCCCAACGACCACATCACTGAGTCTTAGATATTAGTATCTTAGATATTAAAATGTAAGTAAAATAATATATCCAGTCCTCCCCCCACCCACACACAAACACACACACACACACAAACACACACACACACACACACATCACCACACACACACACACACCCGACACCCCACCCACCTCGGCCAGTTTTAATGACTTACCCTGTATGTAAATGGTATAATGGCAAGAATGAAAGAACACAACAAGAAGCCTAGTTTGATGTAGTCAGTGCTAGCCTGAATAGAATGGACTTTAGTATTGATGCACAGCTGATCTGAAGAACACTCATGTCTGTCTTCTTGCAAGACGTTATCTTCAAAGATACCACACGAACTGTAGAGAGAAGAGAGAAAGGGGGGGGGGGGTTAATATCATATTTGGTGACACTCTGGCTCAAAATTAACAATAAGTCCATATTATAAGAATTCATATTTGGGTTTTTTTTTTTCATGTGTTTTCTAAAACTAGAGATTCCAAGCTTTCCAATGACACCAAACACTCATCGTTTACTAAATAATAACTAAGTTGATATCACATTAGAACAAAAGCTATCAATGCTTTCCTATGCAGAAAAACTGCTGGATCTGGATCTGGATGTATACGATGCAAGGCCCTACTGGTCATAAACGCATTGGATGAAAGAGGTTGCGGGACAATTAAAAGGATGCATCAATTGCCTTCTTGAAAGAGTTGACTGATGGCGAATCCTTCTCCTACCTCTTACTCCGTTGTTTTATTTGCAACTCTTTGGTAGATTTGAGGTAGCAGGTCACATTTACTCAACACCAATAAATAAATACAATGCAACTCCTTAACTATTATGGTTATCAAGGTTCTCTCAAATTGCTAATTTTACTTCAAGCTCATTGTTAAGATTGACTTTGAACAGATCAAAGAGGCTGCTCCTTACCTTTTGTGAGTGCGCTGCTGGATATACTACTAGAGCTGACTGCACTGTGGATCAGTTTAAAAGGATCCTCAAAATGCAGCGCGGCTCCCTTTCCTCTCCCCTCTCCCTCTGGCTCTCTCTCCTCCTCTTCTCCTTCCTCTGAGGTAGAGGAACCAGTGTCTGAGGAGTTACCAGAGTCACTGCTGAAGCTGGATCCCTCAGCTCCAGTCTCCTCCCAGCTAGCTTCATCAAGGTCAGAGTCCAGGGGCCGAGATATTGGCTGGAAGTATTGCTGTCGGGAGAAAAGTTCAAGATAATGAGTAATTTGTGACCATGAAACAGCTTGTATTCTGAATAACTCCAAGACAGTGGCATATCGGGGGGGGGGGGGGCAAAAAGGAAATAAGGCAAAAATATATATATAAGATCCACCCATGTCATTTTTTTTTCTCATCTGTGTTATTTTCCAATCATAATTGGAGCCCTAATAATATTCACTAAGCAATCCCAGGCATATGTGACAAAGACTAAATAAGCGTGGTCGTACATGTTTTTCATATGTAAATTTATGTAATTGACGCCTGGTTAAAGTCTGGTTCAAGAACGCTCTGGGTACGGGACATAGTGAGGAAGTGAATCTGTCATGGTTGATGTATTCTATTGCAAAATGTCTGCATTTTGTATGTGTTGTCTCCTCTTTTTTCAATCAGACAATCAATCTGAATTCGAGCAAACTTGTAAAATACTGAAAAGATTGTTTCTCATGAAAATGCCCCAAAACATTGAAAATGCTTCACAGAGTGGAAAGAAATGGAAAGAAATCTACCAGAAAGCTGAATGATTAAGGCAAAACTTCAGTCTCAGATAAAGAAGGAAGGCAAAAGTGGCACAATATATTGACACAAATTCTACACTGCATCACGTTCTTGGAGATGCAGAACATTGCTTTGGGAAGACACAGAGAGGCCTTACAGCTCAATGGCCATTCCAATGTAAGGAACTTTCATGGCTTACAAAATCTACTGTCGGTATATGACGGTCATTAGGGAACACCTCACCCACATGGAAAATTACAGTAGAAGTCTCACAGTTCTGTAGGAATCCAGAATGAGTTTATCCAGTTGCGAGCAACTACTGTTTGCCAGAGTGTACACAGCCGAATACTGTGATCTAATGTTCAACGCAACCCTCTCATCAGACACATCGTGAGCAGACGTCTGAAGTTGTACGATACATAAGAACTTGATTTTGAGAGGAAAACAGATTGGGTCAGAGAGTCATTCTTTGGCTTTATCCAGCTTAGCCAGAAAGATGCTGCAAGCTTGGTTGGCATCATCTTGGAACAGCTGCAGGACGACGAAATGTCCTACAGGATTGTAGATCACAGTGCTGTGACAATGACACTGTAATGGCAGGGCATAGGAGTGGTATGATACAATATCAGTAGTGAAGCCCATCAACCAGTTCATTGGGAGGCTACTTCAAGTCCTAGAAGACATGACAGGCCAGTGAAAGACGGACCAGTGACACGAGAGGAGATGCACGGTAGCTGTACAACTGAATTTCGAGTTACAACTTTCTGACCCTGCTAAGATTTTGGGACACGGTTTTCTTGCACATTGACCGTCTTCAAAAGGGATGGCAGGATCCTCAAATGAACTTTCACTATGCTGCCCTGGACCTGAGGATTCTCTGAGATAATTTTGACAGAGAATCACTGGAAGAAGGTTCAGACTGTGTGATGAACCGGTGAAATGTCAGAGTGGAAAGATGCCAGAGACAAAAGAAAAAAAGACGCAGGATTAACAGCAAGATAGGAGATCACAAGAGTTATGAAGGAAACACTGGACTGCGTAAACAAAGATTTTGACTCCCTAAAAGACAATGACGGCGAGTTCAGGGGGGCATTTCATCAAAGGTCTTGTTGGACATTTTATCTGACAAATTTGCTGTCAGCCAATCAGATGCAAGCATTTCAGTAGCTTATAACAGTTTGTCGGATAAAACGTGTGACAAGTCCTTTGATGAAATGCCCCTCCCCGGTTCCTTCTAAATGTTGCAGAACTCTTTTATGGCAATGGTGACATGAAGAAGAAGTGCAAGTACATGTACCTTAGAGAATTTTATGACTCTGATATCAATGAATATTAGCTGTACAAGGAAATAACAGACTGCAGAATGATGCTCTTCACTCGAATCAACATGAAACTATCCACTCCTGAAGAACTATTCATAATCCAGTATGGACATAAGAGCAGCTTTCCAAACCTCAGACCCACTCTCCAGATTATGAAAATAGCGGTGTCAATTGCCAGCTGTAAAAAGTCATTAAGTAAGCTGAAACTGTTTCTGTCCAAAGAGCATCTATGGGCCAAAGTAGACTATGTAACCTAGCACAGCATCAAACGAGAAGAGGCTTACCAAACCGACTCTTGAATGTACTCTATGATACGGACGTATAAGCAGCAAAAGACCAAAGATTCATGTGCAATTAGAATATTTATTTAGGCTCACATAAAGGTAACTGCCTTGACTTATAGTATGTTACTCTTCATTTTTTTAAACACATAAACTATAACAAATTATGATCATTAGCGTAATGGAGTTTAGACTGGGAGGGGAGTACAAATTCAACATTTTCCCTGGGCGCATTTAGCGCCCTAGATTCGCCACTGCCTATTATCCTTCTTGGTCGGAATTCACAATGTTATTGTCTCATGATACATGTACACGGACCCTCTAGCTTTTGCTCTCTCTCTCTCCTCTCCTCTCTCTTCTTTACTACCAATGTCTTCCCACTACCTCCTCTCTATTGTATTCTCCTCCTTTCTTGTGAAATGACTAATATAGTTTATATAATTGTACATAATGTTTATACCTTTTCATGTATTACCTTGTTTATACTGACATTTTCCTCTTTTACATATATTAAGTATTATACTACCTCATTTAAGAATCTAATAATCCTGTCTTCTGATGGTTGGCTTGAAGTGCCATTCATTCAATAAATTTCTGACCTATGGCCGCCCATAGTTCCATTTTTCTCCCGTTCCGGTCATTAGAACATTTTACTAGTACTTTGTTGCCCGTGGCCAATAGTCAATTCGATCGCCCATTCGCTCTACGTGCACAGTAGCCTAGCTCCACCCTATGCACGATATGATCGACCCCCTGATTCTACACGTCGAGACGACCCCTTACAGCGCCGTACCTGAACTACAGTATCTCTAAACGAGCTGACGCTGTATTCATATAAGCTCCTCTACCTAAGCAGCACATCTCACCGCCTTCGCCCTCTGCTCCATCGACATGGACTACATCCCAAATACACAAGCTCACATGAGTAGCTCACAACGCGCAGGCGAGATCCACAGCCCGGCGACCACAGCGAACTAACGACTAACTCTTCCTCTTGACGCCACCGCGCCCTCTTCATTGCACACACTCTATCACGAAATTATATGCCACTTATCGTTACAACCCCGTTCGCAAATACCCTCCCTGCCGAGCACATTACCACACCACCTCCATCTCCCGTTCCCACATTCTTCAACAAACACTCTCAGACTCCTCACCTCGATAGATCTCAAACATAATCACCACTCTAGATGTCACCGATTAACCACCCCGCTCCACCTCCTCTCTACAGAACTGACCCGACAGCGATAGAACGGATCCCAGAATTTCTATTAGCGTTAAGCCCTGAATTCCATGCACGATACCATTGCACGCGTCCTCATCAGTCGTACCCTGTTGAATTCGTTCCAACACCAAGCGATTTAAGGTTTAATCTCCTACGGCCGTTTTGCCAGTTATTTAGTAAGTTAAGAAGCAATTGTAGAAAAGTAAATTGCCGTGATAGTTTCCATATGTCGGGAGCGCACTGATATAGCATATGTCTGTTCCCGGCCATGTCGCATGGAGCCTAACGCAGTCGAACTGAACCCTTAAATCTTTCAGTTAGCCGTCACAGTCTAGTCTGTATAGATCTGAGCAGCAGCTGATATTTTTAGCGAATCTTAACATTGTACACGTTCAACTTAGACCTTAGTTCGCATAGGTCAACAATGTTAGACCATGATTGTGGATGTTCTTTTAGATTTCGCATACTAGAAATATACATTGGAATCGCATTTGCAAATTTTCTGGAACATCTCTCTCTGGTCGTTCTGCGAGACAACTGCTCCGGTCACAGGGAATTTCCGACACTCTCCCTTAAACCCAGCGACCGCAGGTCTTGGTCTTACGATGCGAGAGATTTCCCCCATCCAGGGTCCCCTACATACGCAGAAGACCGACCACTCGGTCACCTCCAAGCCCACACCTCTACTATAAGTCCCACAGTATATATTATTGAAATAGGTAATTATGACTTGAGATTGTGAGAAAATAAGCCTATATAGTATCGTAACTTTGTTTATTATTTAATTTTAAACGCCTGCCTAACCCAGTGGTGTTGACAGATGCGCTGATTTTTTTGTTGTGTACTGATCTTTCAAATAATTAAAGACATCCCATTAACTCTCTGATTCCCTTTCGACTACCCCATTCTTATCCAGTGCCCTCTATCATCTGGGTGATCTTGGTTGGCCCGCTCCTCTGACCGCATAATATTTCCTCGAGCTAGAACATTACCAATCAGATGCTGGTCGTCTCTATCAACCTCATGTTCCGTCCCGCCCTTCTTAGCCCTCCACAACACGATCACTGAACCTATAATCTCTGGCGGAGTCGAAGCCTGCCCACCTCCACCCCGCGCCCGGCCCCTCTCCCATCCATAGTCTGCCACCCCAATCCTCTCTTCCATTACCCCTCACCACCGTCTTATCATCACCAATCTCCCTCCACACACTTTATAATTTTACTAAGACACGGTGCCAACTAATACAACGAATCATCTACCTCTGATCCTTGATGAGACCATTCAGAGTTCTGGGATTCTCCACCTCACTCGGGGGCGCTACCCTCGCACGCCACCTTTCCCACCCTTACGCCACACCCGAACACTCAACAATCCTCCTTCATGGGCGAACGCCACCACCCTCCGCCCCCCATTCCATCCATCCTCGACCCATCCTTCTTGCCCCCGGCAACCGTACCCTCAAAAGCTATTCTACATCCCTCATATAGTGCTGGGTGATTGGTCCTAACAATTTGACCGGTCCCAATTTTAGCCAAATCGTCCTTCTGATCTCCATTGTCGCAAACCTAAGGCCAACTCTCAGAGCGCCGACTATCTCTCACTCTGCCACCTCCGCTCCCTCTCCCTGACCAATCCCGAGGCATTCCTTTGCCTTCTCGAAGCTAATACCGTCATACGTCCACCCGCCGCGCCCTCCCACAATCACCCCACCGCTCAAGGACTCTTCTGCGTCTCCACGCTCACGCCTTGCTTCCCCATCTCATATCTTGGTGCTGTCAGTCATACATTCCTCTCCATATTCTCGCAACTGCTTGCATCTCATCTGAGTTACATTAATTACTCACCTCATTGCACCCGGTCCCTTCGCTTCCACTCATGACCTCATGGCAACGCCCAGCCCCTTCCTCTCCAGAGGCCTATTTCCTTTCCTTCTGGGAGGCCAGGCCCGCACATACCCCGCGCGCCGCCCCCTACTCCTTCTTAAGCCCCAACTTCTCCATTCCTACCAAAAATCTGGATTGATACAAAGATCCCGCGATGTTCTTCTCCTGCCTGATACTCCTTTCGTGTGTCCGATGCGTCACAAAACCAGCGCAAACGACGCAATCTAGGGCCAAAACATACTCTTTCTGATTTCCTGTGGCCGGACTGCGCTCCCGTCCACTTCCTCCCAGACATCGCGACCCTTGTATCTCACATTGACATGTGTAAGCGAGCCGATTTCAGCACCCCACCTCCAACCCCCCCTCCATCCATTCACCCCATCCTTCTTCTTACCTCACTTTCCATCCTCATATCTGGTGAGGTATCTCCTTCTGAATCCTGTGAACCATCAGGGTTCCTGACTCTGGACCTCCGCCCCTTCCTCCCAGCGTTCCTCCCCCTGGGGTGGGGTAAGGTGTCCTGTCCCTGTAGGGTCAGATTGGGCTGGTTGGTGTCTGAGGGCGTTCCTTCACTGTCTGACATGTGCTGCAGGATCTCCTGAGGACTCTCTTCTTCAACTGGAGAAAACTTTCGAGCATTTTCTGTAAAAAAAAAACATTTGATTATCCACTTTACATGATGAAATATTTCTGATGAGTCAACAGTTGTTAAAGTGGATATGTGCTAAACAGGAAGATAATAATTTTCACCCAAAAAATGTTATAAAGTGTATAAAATTGTAAATTGTGTGATCGAGTGTTTCATTTGCTCAGTGTATAAAATTAACCCTGTGAAAATTTTCGCTTTTACAGTATAATAACAACAAGTTGAAATATATAAGCATCCTCCTTGGGGCCTAACACACTCAGTACACAACAATGGCTCCAGCTGTGCTTCATTGATAACATGCTCAAAGTTTTACCAAATTTCTACCCACAGGGTACCCATTTACTTCACCCAAATCAAGAGTACCAACTGTCATTTAATACCCTTCCTAAGGAAGTTAGTGAAGTAACCTGAATACAATACCTTGTCATTTATGATCTGGATGTTTCCTTAGGCAAGGCATTTTATCTAAAATGCTTATCCCCATCCAGGTTTACTTGTAAATGGGGACCCGGTAAAAATGGAATGAGTGTGCTAACTAGCTTCCATTACACCAACATGATCCCTTTGAGATTGGACTTGGACAAGTACCAAAAAGACATACAAACATCCAATGACCAAGGTAATAATGATTGTAAAGGGCTTTGAGATGAAAATTTTTCATATTCCTTTCATATTTCACAATTCATGTATCCTCTCTGTAAATAGTGATCTATATTTATATCATATGACACCATAATGCCTTTACTCACCAAGGATTGACACTCTTGTCAATCTATTCTTTCTGGATTCTCTGAGGTCCCTAGAAGAGAGACAGGATCTGGGATTCTTGCTCAATGCACCGATACTAGGCTTCTGAACCAGGCTTTTAGGAGACGTCGATACTCTCTGCTGCCTCCTCCTGCAGTACGCTTCAGTTGTATGATTTTGTCTGAAAAAAAAAATTAATTAATTTTGTTTAGTTTTTTAGCTTATAGGAGAGATCGATACTCTCTGCTGCCTCCTCCTGCAGTATGCTTCAAGTGTATGATTTTGTCTGGAAAAAAAAACGTTATTTCGCTTTTGTTTAGTTTCATTAAAACACAATACATTACAATGTTTAATTATACACATGGAATCGAAGTTTGTTTCTACATGTAGCTAAAGTATGGCTTTTGAAGACAATGGCATGAGACTACACGAACCCATAGGGGGTCAACCATACACGTATGCTCGTTTTGGATTCTTAGAGATACCCCTATCAGTCGGGGAAGCCATGTCAAAATTACCCACTCTTAGAGGCATTTGGAAGGGAAGTTGCACCAAAATTACGCCCCTATTACAGGCTTTTGGAGGGGTAGCCAATAAAATTACCCCCTTTTCCCAGGTTTTTGGACCATATTTGGGACCATATTTCAGGATTTATCTTCAAAGAATTGAAAACTATCCCTAATTAAAGAACAGGTCGGGGGAAAATGGTAAAATACCATGATTTCAATGATTTCTCAGGGTTTTTTCCCCGACCTGAGCCCCTAAAATATACTCCTTTCCGGAGAAATCCGGAACATGTAAAGACTTCTCCTAAGTGTAGGGTATTATTCACCATTTCAAAATTTGTTGCAGCAAAACAAAATCATAAATATCTGAGTAGAATCTTTCAAGAAAATAGCAGCAGTGCAACAAAGGGAAACTTTATAAACATGACACTGAAACGATGTGCTCATTACTGCTTGCAACATGCCACTATTGAAAGATGGTTTCTGACTTGTCAATGGTCCAAATTCTCGAAAACCACCTAACTTTAAGCCTAGCTTAAATCTGTGGTTTAACTATGACTTGCTATAGAGGGAATCAATCCCAAAGGTAGATGTTAAATTCACCATAATTTTTGGTAGAGAAACTATTAAAAACTGCTTGGGAATGCAAGTACAAGTTTCCCTTACAATTAACATGCAATTTCAGATTTCAGTGACGGTGGTAGAACGGTTCTAGGACATCTCCCCCGGGACAACTCCCCCGGGGACAATTCCGGAGGACAGCTCCCCCGGAGGAACAACTCCCCGGAGGACAACCCTAACCTAACCTCGACCCTAACCCTAACCCTAACCCTATGTCCTCCGGGGAGCTGTCCTCCGGAAATTGTCCCCGTGGGAGTTGTCTCGGGAGATGTTCCTGATACGTAGGAACATGCAACATAGACAGATTGATTCCCTCTTTATAGCAAGTCATAGTTAAACACAGATTTAAGCTAGGCTTAAAGTTAGGCGGCTTTCAAGTATATTGTTAATGTAATAAGGCACTAAGGTCTCTCCATAAGTCATGATGAATCACCATTCTAGTTGTTGTTTTTAATTTTTAACGGCGCTGTCATTCTTAATATGGTAATTACGCCAACTACGTTGTGTTTTTGAGTTACATATAACAAGTAAAAAGTTACAATCTTTTCAAAGGATATTTCGAAAAATATTTAAACAAAGCATTATGAGTAAATTACCTTTGAATTAAAGAAACAACATTCCAAAATTTTGCTAACTCAGATGAGGATATTAAAATAGGTGCAATTTATGCATTCTATCCATTTGATGGAACCCATCTTACTCCCAAATTCATATGTATGGACTGGCAGGATTGTGTGTGGGCTAATAGCTACCTTTGAGATGATATGATACTCTCTAGTTCTCTATCCAGCATAGAAGTAGGGGATTCCCCCGATTCACTGGTCTGGCTATCCATACACAGCAGATCACCAGCCACTTCCATTTCACTTATAGGGGTGTTGAGGAGGGTGAAGTCCTCCTCCGCACATCCAGATATCTCCTCCCCGTCTGCAGATGGTACGTACTGAGTATTACCATCTTTATCCTCCTTCTCTGCATTCTCCTCATTCTGTAGAACCTCTCCACTCAAACTTTTCACTTTTTGAATGGATGTGCCATTTGCGTTGACACTTTCTGCACTGTCTGAATTAGGAGATGGACTGCTGTCTTTGGTCCCATGTACTGTTTTCAATGTTTGTTTTCGTTTGGGGGAAGCAGCCTTCGCTCTGTCACGACTCTCCCTTGATTTCTTGGGCGATGTTCGGTTAATTGTTGTTTTACTGCTGCTACTCTTTGTATGTGAGCTCTGTGATCGATGCAAGCTATAGATTTCAGGAAATAAAACACACAAAATTAGTACTGATACATAAAATTTAGTTTAAAGAATCATACACCACGACTTTGTCCCCCAAAGCTGTGTGTTCAACTAATATTAGATATATTCTGAAAGGTACATGTACAAAGTTCATGATGAGGAGGACCAAAGATTCAAAACAAAGTAAAATAAGCCGTAGTATTAATATTTATTACCAAGTGTCGGGTACAGAATGGCGTTCTGCGTTAAGCAGACGATTCTGACATCAGAAGCGAGCAAATGTTATGATTTTGACGCTTGAGGGCAGTGTATTTTTTGTGTTGTCAATTCGCCAAGTATTGGGAAAGTTGTTGCCCAGAGGTGCCTTTAAGTTTGTTCAATTTGTGATACAAGCCCAATGATGTGAGAACAAATGACTGTGTTATCTTGTAATTTATTAATTACGAAGTCTATGGAACCAGATAGCATTATGAAATATGAAGTTTAATGTATCTAAAATAATGTGCAAAGTTATGTCATGAATGAGTTGGTCACATGAAAGTTGTACACGTGTACAGTTTATGTTACGTAAGTGAAATTGCACAGTCGTGCATGAGTCAATGTAATGAACTATGAATGAGGCTGTTGCTGCAGTCAGTAAATGTTTAAATAGATAACAAAGGGGAAACAAGATAATGATTGTGCAAGATGCATAATATTAGAGGTATTTACAATGCCAAGTTGAGTCAAGTGTAGAGTTTATTACAGAAACAAATTTAGGGCACAGATTGCCTTACCTAGTGTAATTGAAATGACCTTGAGGGATGTCAAGGTTACTTGTTATGTGTATAACACAGAGTCGTAACTAAGAAGGTTTTCTTTTGTTTAGCTTATTATGATAAATGATTACAATGAAACTTCAGAGTCTTATGTACTTCTATATGGTACTTGATATGTTGTTTTCAAGTGAGATTATGTAAACATGATTACTTATTATTGTTTATTCTGTATTAAATTCCAGATTGAACCTTGCTTTATGAATGGTAACCACAACGATGCATGGTCTCTTTCTTGGGTGTTGGGCATCTCGGGGTTTTACGGATTGGCACACCACACCAAGTCACTCAGATTGGAAGTACTCCTTGTTAACTACCGTTTTACTTGCTATCCCATTAGTCAGATGAAATAATAATAATAATAAAACATATGATTTGCATCACACAAAATCCACTCTGAGGAGTGCTTTGAGATATCACGAAGAAAGAGGAGAGACAGAAAGATAGAGGAGAATAAGAAACATATAAAATACACATAAATTCAATAATCAAATGCAATAGAGTTAGGAGTAACAAGCATAAAATAAAAACAGCGTTAAACAGAGGTACAATTAAGTAAACACGGTGGAAGCTTGTCCCACAAAGCTGGGCCCATATGAGTGAAAGCTGATCACCCAAATGTTTTTAAAGGTTTACCACTAGATGCTGATGCACATTACAAAACTTGATAAACTCCACACTTACTTCCTTCTTGATGATCTTCTCAACAAGGACTTTGTTTTGGCATTTGTAGAGGCAACCTGAGTATATGTAGTACCCAGCACCAACATCAATAGCATGGGACCAATGACTTCAAAAGCATAGATCGCCTGTAGTACACAGAGAAGCAAATAAGAACTATGTAATAATGGTAAACATGCGAACATATAACACCCATATTAATATGCACGATATGATATCCAGTCTGTGTCAAAAATATGGTACAGTCGGGAAAAAATAATTTAGGTATGAAATCTTCTCAAATGTTGTTACATTATGTTTCTTTCAAACATTTTAACTGAAATTCACTGGAAATCATGAAAGGAATATCACAAGATCTGTCCCACATATCTTTTAGTGCAATATGGACAACATGAGACTATATTTGATCATTTTTATGCAGATTTCTTTTTTTGCTACCAAAACTATACACAGGCATTAAGCTACTTTTTATTACAAAATTGTAAATCTTACTTGTTGCTCAGAGCTGGGCTGAAATATGAAGAATGTGGCTACACAGTGAAGTTGGAGAAAGTAGAGGACTAGTGTTGGATAAAATGTACTTGCTGATAATTGTTGCTTCCACCTGTGAGTTTAAAAGAGTCACATGAAACAAAAAGCTTTATGGAACAGAATTTAATAACACTGCATTATAAAGTACACATAAAAAAAATGAAATAGGACAGGTAGAATACTTTAAAAAAAGGAACATTCTGTAAACATGAAAATGTATAATATTAATAAAAACATAATCATAATGAGTTCAATGCATCCACAAAAAATAAAATGCATTTTGGTAATTTAGATCTCTGTTTTCTGTTGTTCCTTTTTTGTATTCTGAATATACACTTATTTTTTCCTACATATTTTTGACACAGGCACATGTTGCTTTGAAATTAACACTTCTGGGCGCCGTAACACAAAGGTTTGCGATCAATTGCAATTTTGAAAGAAGCATTTTGATTGGTCACTGACCAGTCATTTGAACAAAAATTGCATGCAACAATGATTGTGATTGGCTATTGCAACTTTGCGATTGATCGCAAACCTTTGTGTTACGGCGCCCTGGACTTTATTTATTTATTATTTTATTTATTGATTTTTTTTAATTTTTATTTATTATTTTATTTTTTATTTATTTATTTATTTATTTATTTTTTTTTTTTTGGGGGGGGGATGATGTAAAGAAATGGCTGAAGTGGACATAACTTATTTTCATTCTTACCATGTGTAATAGAAGGGAAAGAAGAATACTCGAAGAAGGCCCTTCCAGGTAGTTGCAAGCCAGGCATGTTCTGGTTTAGCTTGGTAAATGTTGAGCCTGTTCAAACAAAACAAAACAAAACATGCACATTATCACCCACACAAATTCAGGAAATTGGTTTCTGTTCATATATACCTAAACCCATCATTATTTTATCAACAAGCAATGACTTTGCAAAATAAAATATTCTTTTAAAATGTGAAGATGATTGAAAAAATTGGTTCCCTTTCATACCATACATAGAAAAACCTATCCCTTATTGATATATCAACCACTTGACTGCTGCATGGTGCTAATTGCATAGTACGGGTATGACCAGCGTGGCGCTGGCGCTTCAAAACAGACCAAGCTCAGAAAATAGCATGAGCACGTCATATTACATGATCCGCGCACAGTGTACAAACGCCAAGCACGTAATATTACGTGGTCTGCAGCCACGTGGTTAACAAGCAATGACTTTGAAAAATATATTTCTTGAAAATGTTTAAATGATTGTTTTCTGTGACATCTGTCTGTTCTACATGAATATGACATTCTTATATCTCCATTCCAAGGTCAATGTGAATGATAACACAAATGCCATCTCTTTTGTAACACTCAAAATTTCATCTGATCCATAATTTTATCTTTGAGCAAGTTTTCAAAACTTTGTACTATGAAACCTGAAAAGTATTCTAATAGTGTCATGTTTCTACAGTAAAATAAATTCAAGTTTAAATCAAACAGTTTCATTTATTCATAATTGGCTTCAATGAATTAGTGAAAAACAATACACTTTAGTAGTTTAGATCACAACATGGTATTCAACTAAGCTAAAAAATTAAATGTTCTTTTTTAACAAATAATTCATAATGGTAAAGATGGTATACCTCTGACTAAATCAACATCAATCAGCTCTGTTTTGACTCTGCCAGTCTTCAATTGGACACCATTGGTACCCACATCAAGACCCTATAAGATAAAACAATAAATGACAATTAATTTTTTTTTTTTTCAGTTCATTTTCATTTATTTTCTCATCCATTAAAAAAGACGAATTTACAAACATTTTAATAAACAAAGAAACATAAAATTTTATTTTATATTTCAACTTTCTACGCATACATAAAGCATTAAATTTGATAAGTTTTAAAGCAAATTTTTAAAACAAATTTACATTATGCACAAAAGATAAATTCATTACTCAAATTGTATAAAGAATTCAATTAAATGACACTACATGTAACATAAATCAATTGAAACTTACATGCACAAGGTTGCACATCAGTTAACTTGAAAACCACATAACATTTGGTCATATTCAAACGTGAGTGACACGACATTTGGACTGATAGAAGGGCGCATATCTTTGCACTTGTAGGTTATGAATGGATCATGACTACCATATTATGTATAATGTAGGAGTGGCATGTGTCATTACCAGTTGGAAATTATGATTAAAAAACAGTGCGTGAGTGACACGACAGAAAAAAGACATGGGTTTCTGAACATCATTGGTTATGGTTGGATTTCTGCCCGAGTACATCTCTAAGGGTACCATAAATCCTGGTATATGTACATGAATAGTGTACCTCTCTGAAATTTATTGTCCTTATCAATCATTCCCTCTCTGTGGAAAATGGTCCACCTCTATGTGTCGTGAGTGACACGACATCCAAAACGTGAGTGACACGATCAGTGCCTTAAATGCAACAATTCAAGTAAATAACCAAATCGAAATTACCTGTGTGTATATGCCATGTTAGAGTTACAGTAGTCCATGATAATTACTTTAAGAAAAAAAAATCTGAAAAAAGTGACTAGGTATAAGAATAAGAGGCATTTTAAGCACCATAGTCCCATACGTGCAAATTCCTGTCTGATCAATTATTCAGCATAAGAAAACTGGATCACATAATGTTTGAACTTAAATGATTGGTTGTATTGTAAAGAAGCCTTTGTGTTGATTTCAGATCCTAATTTGCATTTTCAAAGGCACAGTGCTACATTAAAATTTCAGCTCAATGTCCCACTTAGTTTGAATATGACCATTTGTATCATAGGAAAACAAGTTTTTTTAAATCTTATACCAGATTTGGGAAATCTGTAATTCTAGGTACGACAAACTTTTATGAGATTTTTTAAACGAAGAACCATCCCATGTATCATGTGTACAATTTTACTTAATCTTTACCTCATTCTTTAAGATAGAGCAGAATTTTTAATGATGCATGTATGTGTAACAAATATCCTTTTAAATAAAAAAGAACCTCTGCATTCCTGTGAGTATCTCCATATCACTCTAGTGATGTCATCATCAAATAAAATTATTTACGTTTTGTTAGTTTTCCCAAATCTCACAATCCAATATTCTTTGAAGTGTTTATTTCCCTTCATTTTTTTTTTTTTTTTTTTTTTTTAATTTAAGAATTGGTTCAACTCAACATTGTAAAACATATTTTATTAGCATAATAAATTGCAGGTTTGATGGTACAAATGCGGCAGCAGACCCAGGATTTGAAAATGAGGGGGGAGGCAGCAAGAAAATTTGAAAAACAGGGCTACCCAAAAGATTTTCTGATTCTAACTTGCGCAGTTACTGAGTGGTTTTCAAAAAATGCCCCCGCCCCCTGGATCTGCCACTGCAAATGTTCAAGAACCCATTTGGTGCAATTTAATGTTAAAAAATTACGCTCCATTCACATTTTGAGTGTAATTGTTAAAGTGAAATTATTGTTCTGTTCATGACATTATAATGTGGAAGACACCAGTAAGGTGTAACACAAAGACTTACAATTGATTAAAAGTTACAATTGATTTTTTCTTGGTAACCTCATTTGAAAACCAGGTACAGTCATGGATTAGGACTTGGATATGATTAAGAGTAGGGTTAGGGCTAGGGTAAGGATTAAGATCATCAACTTTAGATCATCAACTTTGGAGCATCCTGTCCATGATGAGGCTACCGATAAAAAATCAATCGTAACTTTTAATCAATCGTAAGTCTTTGTGTTACACCCCCCTGTTGTCTAAAAGTGACTTGAAAAGGTTTATTTCAGTCTCAGCATTATTTTGTGCTGTGAGGTTTGGAATCACCAAAATGATAAGAAATTAACCCAATTCAGCTTTGAGTCACATGCACTTACACAGAAATGAACACATTTATGGGGCAACACAAAATGTTCAGGACCCAAACATTCAACTGTTTTGGTAAATTTTGGGTCATATTATGACTATTGGGGCAATTGAAGAGCAATCTTTTCTTGTGAAGCTTTGTATGATATTCTTCCCAAATATCATGCAAATAACAGGACAGCTCACAATAACTTTCTTCATCTTTCCCACACCTACCCACTACACTAGATTCCCTTTAAATCTCTTACCTGTGATTCCTTTTGCTCCACATGTTCCTCCCAAAGTTCCTTGTCATATGCACCAATCTAGGAAAAAAAAAAAATAATAATGTAGTTGTTCAACGAGTTTGGCAGTTCCAAAATAATGAAGAATCGAAAAACAAATATAAATGCATCAAATGTTAAAAACTTCCTGAACTCACACAGATGTTTGAAATTAGTGCACAAGGCAAAGAGAGAGAGAGTCTATACAAAAACCTTGCAGCAGTTAATGTATTATACCCTACTTTTTGGTTGATCGGATCGAAAAAGGCAACAGAATCAAGACAATGTATACTTTCAGTATTGTACTTTATCTGCTTTTAACAGTAGAGCCTATACGTGCTACATTTGGACTGACATGACAAACAAGTTTTAAATTGGTTTAACTTACATTTTCATTTTGTACATAAATTATGAAAAACAGTTACCCTGTTGAGATGAAATGGATTTATTGTCACTTTTTTCTAAAATGCATTTGAACAATGATCAACAATTATTACACGTTTAAGTCTCTTTTTCGATACATTAAAACCATGTATTGATACTCTTCCAGATGTTGTTGTCGGCTTCAATATTGTTAGCATATTATGTCCTATGTATTCTAAATAACCGTATCAATGGAGAAAAGGAGTGCATTATTGTTACAATATTGCACTCCGCGATGCTAGTAAAATGCTGCGCGCAACAGCTTTAACAATGGATACGCGGAGCATCAATTTACGTCACAATAGCACAACAGCTTATTATAGCAATGGATACGCGGAGCAACAATTTACGTCATAATAGATTGATCATTTAAATTTCTCTTTCAGGCAGATTTGATACAGTGAGCAAACCTCTTTTTTGTTTAAACTGATGGCATTGCTGTTGCCATGGAAAATGGTTTGTATGTATAATACATTGTAATAATATTGGATTTCTTTCAGCAATATGAGATATATTCCATTCATCAGTATGAATATGCACTCGTCTTCGACTCTTGCAATATTCATACTGATGAATGGAATATGTATCTCATATTGCACTCAAGTGCATCCAATACTATATAAATATCTTATGAATTTTCTTCTTGTAGCTTGGTATCAATTACGGATACTGTACTCGTGGAAATATTCGCAGATTTCATGCAAGATCAGCAGTCGCGAATTAAAAACACGCGAACATATGAGCATGCTTTGTTATGCATGTTTTATATGGGTTTAATTGCCTTCTTACATAATGTAGCGCAAATTACGAACCTGTGAATATGCTTCGAGGACGCTCAGCGCGAAAAATAATCAAGCGAAAAAAAAACAGCGAATACAGTAACGATCTTACCTGTTGCTGAAAGTGAGAGATGGCATCATTGAGGTTATCTCGAACAGGTATCTTCTGGTTAACATTTGTTGCCATAGTAACTAATACAATTTATACATAATCAGCTTTGCAATGTCCCTTGAATGAAGTTTATGCTTAAAGTGCTCACATCACTTATGCATTGTTTCCAAGTTGCAGACATTAAATTCTCTGTCAGAACTATTTTGCCATTCTATATTCCATTGTGTAGTTGTCTGTTGTTGCTGGATACAGTTGATCAGAATTCTGTCCATGCCATTGGACTTGCATTTGAAGTAATTCACACACAAGTTCTTTGTTATGCTTCATGGTATCATGTTGTGCCCAAACAAAGGTCCTTTGCCAGATCACCTCTCGACTAATGTGTAATTCATTTAAACAGCTCGATCAAAGCACCACTTTATCAGGATTGTAGACATTTGCCATTCGAAGTGGAAACTGTCATCACATACATGAAGTTTGAACCATGACAGCTTCATCTAATGACATTTATGAGTCTTCTAGGTATTCACTTCAAGTAAAACTGCAGACGTTACAGATCTCATACAGTACATGTAGGTGAGAGCACTTGGAGTCAATCAATAATGAAATATAAACTTCATCATCACTCTTAACAGTCTATTTTGCCTTAAAAATGTGTTGATGTTCGTAGCAAGCACAGAAATGCCAAGTTCACGTCATGCTCTTCGCCACAGCACCACTGCATTCATAACATGCTGCTACCAGCAAAGTAGTCTACTTCCTGTATTGGAAGAATAAAAAAGAGATCACAAACAAAAGCAAGCATTCATGGAGTAAATGTACAGGATAGAACAGAGATTCACATGAGTGAAAATCTAGAGCAACATGCATATATAAGCTATTTCCTGCTTTCAATCAAGCTACTTTGTAAAAGGTCAGTTTCAGTACATGCATCAATTGTAGTTTTACAAATACAATTATGCAAGAACACTTATTTTTTAATGTTTTGTGAATATGAATCACATTATATTTTAGAGGAAATTATAAAATCATGATAGTCCATATGCATTTGCATACGTTAATGCATCTGCAGCATGACCATGAAGTAGTAGTCTGCAAGCACAGACTCAATTTGACACTTAAACAAATTTCAGTCTAAGTGGAGGCTACCTCCAAACTCACTGTCTGTGTAAAATGTTGAGAGGAGCTACAGTACTCAAGTAAATCTAGTTCTTTACTTCAGTCCCTAGTAAGCGAACAACATGGTTTTGAACCTGCAAACTAATCATGAAGTTACAACTACATACACGCATACAAGTGATCGTTATGATCAATTTTAAACACTGATATTTGCAAGCAAATAATTACCTGAATATTCATTCATTCATTCATTCATTTATTTCCACATTAAAAACATATTACAAACAATTTGTCTTCTTAGCAGGCCTCTACAAAAAAAAAAAAAATCACTTGCCCTGTTGGGCAAGTGAATTTTTTTTTGGCTTGCCCGAGAGGAAAAACCACTTGCCCAAATTTTCTTTTTATGTTCTTTGTTTTTAATGCCTTTTTATTTTTGTAGGAAATATAGATCCTCTAGGAGGTCTAATCTAATTACGAGTCAATAAAAAACATTTGAAGACAGTATTTGTGTTAAACACAAATTCGTATTTTTTCCTCTTTTCTTTCGTCGCCGCGGCTGTTGGAGTAGGTCTTCGAGTGTTCTCTGCATTCGAGCTCGCTGGTATTGCTGGAGCAGCCGCTTGTCTTTTGTCCGTTGTCAGTGTTTTTTCCTTTGTCGGTGGTTATTTCTCTCCCGCTCGTTGACGTTGCGCGAAAAAAATCTCCTATCTTTCTTTGAGCCATGATCGTCTTCCTCGCGCTCGAGTCGCCAAAAAACATCAACAAAAACACACGAGACTCGACGACGCACACAGCACACGGACGTAAACGCGCCCCTCGGATCCCAGAACAACCCTCGCCCTGCACATGCACAAAACAACAGCGATCTCCACGCGCTGATGAAGTGTTCCCTGTCTTGGAACACTTCTTCACCTCAAAGGAGCTGGACACTGCAATCTCGTCTTTGAAACTTGGAAAAGCATGTGGACCAGATAACATCTCACCAGAACACTTGCTGTTCACTGGCTGCAGTACCAGAGTACTCATACTCGTCCTTTTGAACTGGATGGTTCAGTGGAAGCACATTCCAGTCAGCCTTAAGGAAGGACTTGTGATCCCAATACACAAAGGTGCAGGCAAGGACCCATCAATACCAGGGAACTACAGGGGCATCACTCTCACACCAGTTCTAGGCAAAGTGCTCGAGCTACTCATCAAGCCCAAGCTCGTTCAACACCTGCAAGATCATCATATTCCTGACCCACTACAGTTTGGATTTCAAGAAGGAAGATCCTGCGTGCTAACAGGAAAAGCTCTGGACATAGTGATAGAACTCTGCAAGATCTCCAAGCATCCATTATTTATTGCAATGCTAGATGCCCAGAAATCATTTGACAGAGTGTGGCAAGAGGGACTCCTCACAAAGATCGAATCATCGCATCTGTCCTCTGGCCTGCTTCATACCATTGCAGAGTTCTACAACAACTGCTCTAGCAAGGTGCTATGGGAGCAAACAGTTGGACCACCCTTCCGCGTCCTGCAAGGGGTAAGACAAGGTGGGGTCCTATCTCCCACGCTCTACACTCTCTACGTAGATGACTTCATCAAGCTTCTGAGAGAGCAACAGCTAGGATGCGTGTTTAATAATCTCTACGTAGGCGTCCTTGTTTTTGCTGATGACATTGCTCTCTTGAGAAATGACCCTGCAGAGCTTCAAGAGATGCTGAGTGCCACCTACCAATACACTCTTGAATGGAGATACAAGATCAATCCCACAAAGAGCGCCATCTTGCGCATGATCACCAACCATCCAACAAGCAACAACATGTACACGTGGCATATAGTGGTGAGCCTATCAACGTGGTCTCTTCACACAAGCACCTAGGCATCAATAGGACCTGTGATCCTCGATATGACCATGCGGCAGATGCCATCACCAGGATACAGGGCTTTCTATGCCCTAGTAGGAACGTCTCTGTTCACCACAAGGGTCATGCCACATGTTGCTGCTAAGCTGTGGACAACTTTCTGTGTACCCAGGATGCTCTTTGGGATGCTCTAGCATGCCACTGACGCGAGCAAGTTGAACCGCCTCGACAAAGCCCAGATCCATCTATTCAACACGAATGCTGGGGCTCCCAAATCTGCAGCAGATGAGGCAGTCTACCTGCTAACAGACCTTATACCATGAGTCTCATGATCCTGCAAGAGAACCTCCTGCTCCTTGGACAGATCCTGAACATCGGCAGAGAGAGAGTGAGTACAGGCTGCTCCTCCATGGTATTTGGTGCCAATGCCACCTCCATCCAGCAGTGGCGATCGGCTCTGAGACAACTCGATCTTCCATCCTTAGAAGAGCTCTTGGCAGCACCGGTGAGCTACAAGGTATGGAAAAGTATGGTTCAGTCTGCTGTTTTGGAAGCTCTGAGTCTCGACAGAAGGATGCCCTCACCAGCAAGGCCTCACTATGCTTGTGGACCAGAAGGCCGAAACCCAAGGCTAAAGACCTGTATCCTGGACACTTATTCCAATTCAAGCTTAAGGCCAGCTATCATCTTCAGAGCCCAGCTTTCATGCCAGGTGTACTGACGCAAGCTAGACTATCCAGGATCGGCAAGGCACCTGATGACGGTTGTCGCCTGTTGTACACAGGGCGGGAAGACGTCAAGCACCTTGTTGCAAACATGCCCTGCACTGCTATCTGTGCGTGAAGACCTGATTCGACACCTCAAAGACAATACAACACAAGCACCTTGTTCAGCATTTCCAATCAGCCCCTGAGCTGTTTGTAGAGTCTGTCTTGTTTCTCCCCCCGGAATCAATAAACAACAGCACAAAAGTTCAGCTACATACTCTTTGCTCTATTTTATACGCAACCTTCACACAACCCGACTCAAACTCCTAAATAATAACGAATAATCCATCAGCCCCAGTCTATAACGAACTACAACTCAACGCTACATTTCGGCAGATGCCGACGATCTCCGATCTGAGCGGAGGAAGATACAAGAGAGAATGGGTTTTAATTTTGCAGCAATCTAGCACCATCTATCGGCAATTAGCGCTAATTGTTTACGTTTTCAATCAATATGCAGGCTCAACATTAAGGGGCGCCTAGATTACCTACCAGGACCCTCAGATCAGAGAATATCAAAAAGTAGTTGCCCGAGTTGACCCTCAAAATTTTTTGCCAGCACAGGGAAAATTTGGAATATAACACTAGGTATGTAGGTATTATTAAAAACATTTGAGGACTATTCCAAACACCTAAATGTGATATAAAACTAATTCAAGTCAAATATCAGAGCAGAAAACCCTGATATTTCTTAAAAACACCGATCGTATGTGTCTAGTCCCATGTGTGCTAATTGGTGTAACAAGTTAGAACTGACATTTTGAAGTTTTTGCTCATAGATTTTAAGGTTAAAATTTGGTCTTGGTTGTCCAGTTTTCAAGGAATGAGCATTAGAAAATATGATCTTGAACACCCTTACCCCAGTTACATCTGAAATTTAGTTTCACAATTGTCTGCACTGTTTGTAGCATGAACTGAGCTGTATTCCTCCCAGAAAGTCTTGGGGCAGAATCTGTCAGTGAGAGCCTCTGACAGCAGATGAATTTCGGAACTTCTAAACTTTGAAGGGGCCTTTAAAAGTGATGCAGTGATTGTCTGATGAAATCAATTATCTTAGCATACTTTGGGAAATGTGGATGAATTTTTTTTTATTAAACTAGACCACAGAAATATTGAATTCCATTGTAACAGAAGTCTAATTTACATTTTTGTTCAGATCTCCTAGACTAGATAGAAATTTTTTTGAGAGCGAAGTTCAGTTTTTACCGGTCATTGTTTTGTTATTTTTTTTTACACATCAGTCATTGACGTCTTTTCTTATGTCAATTTTTCATTTCTAAAGAAAATGATGTCAAGCTTTTAATTTATCGATTTCTTGCTCATCATTAAGTAACGGCATAGATCTACAAATTGGTGTACCGTAATTAACGGTGTATAAGCCGCACCTTTTTGCCTTCGGCAAAAAGTCAAAAGTTGGGGTGCGGGTTATACACGGGATTAGGATCGATTCATGGCGAGTTTTTGTCAAAAAAATAAATGTCTAAGTTGACAAATCACAGGATTTGAATAATCACAAATAGGGAGAAAAACACAAACATATTTAAAGACATTACCATGATTTCTTGTTCAGTTAATCAACTAAACTGAGGTAGATTTTTACGTGACGGACTCCGTTTATGGAGGCAGCCATATTGAATGAAAAAGTACATGTGCGCGCGCATTCACGGTGCGTACCGTATAGCCAGCAAGCACCGGCCACGCGGCACAGTCAGTTGTATTGTGCAGCGATCTCTCCGATGGATTTAATTTTGCAG
The DNA here is from genome assembly GCA_940671915.1 of Paracentrotus lividus. Taxonomy (NCBI): domain Eukaryota; kingdom Metazoa; phylum Echinodermata; class Echinoidea; order Camarodonta; family Echinidae; genus Paracentrotus; species Paracentrotus lividus. The sequence continues at coordinate 45,236,661 of CALNVZ010002974.1, forward strand.
CATCTAGCGCCATCTATCGGCGAAATAGCGCTACTTGTTTAGGTTTCATTCAATATGGCAGCCTCCTACAACGGAGTCTGTCGCGTAAAATCTTTTGTTTCGGCCTAGATCTATCTTTACTTCGCCTGCCCTTGTTGCTTCTCACATAAAACAAGATAAACTCTACTTACAATTGAAATACTTTATTAATTTGTCGATTAATTTCTTAATTATTTTTTTAATTATTTTTTTTAATTTTTTTTTTTTTTTTTTTTTTTTTTTTTTGCAAGGGTCAGATTTGGGGGTGCGCGTTTATACACGAGTGCGGCTTATACACCGTGAATTACGGTATGAATTATGAATGAAAAAAAGATGAAAAATAAAGAAAAGTAGCTCCCAAGTCCCAAACCCATTTTTTCCCCTCACCAACTCAACCGCCTCCCTCGCTAATAAGAAGGGGAACTTTGTTGTTTTGTTTATTATCATATTTTTTTCGGGGCAACCAGATTAATTGATTCGGGCTCCCAAATTTGGAAAATTTGGATATTTGGTTGCCCGGCAGGGCAACCAAAAAAAAATGTTAGTGTTGAGCGTTGCAATATGGCAGCCTCCATGCAACGGAGTCCGTTGCGTAGAAATTTACTTCTTTTTAGTTGATTAACTAAACAAAAAATCATGGTAATCTTTTGATATGTGTTTCTGTTTTTCGCCCGATTTGTGATTATTCGAAATACTGTGATTTTACCACCTCAGTACTGAGATAATGTCCCCTTTTTACATTTTTATTGTGAAAATCACCGCTTGCCCGAGCGGGCAAGTGTTATAAAATTTTGCTTGCCCGCCCGTGGTTTTTACTTGCCCCGGGCAAGCGGGCAAGCGGGTTTGTCGCGCCCTGTCTTAGTACATATAACTGTGGTGGGAATACATGTATAAAAAGCACAAAGGAGGCTTGTTAAAAATAATCCCTTTGGTATCTTAAATATACAAATTGTAATACGAGGTAAAAACAATAACAATATAACAAGATACAAGAACACAATAACAAAAACAAGCTGAAATATGAAAAACCAGAAGGTACAAAAGGGAAAGAAGAGGAGGAAACCTAGAAATATATGAGAATACATTAAAATTGAGTGCATTACTTCCATATTATATACAAGGCAATTAAAGTAAGAAAAGAGAAAAATCCAACCTGCACTCTGCCTGCATCTGTAGCCAACAATAAATCTTAAAATCTACTTGCACATAGCCTACACAGAAGAAGAACAAAGACTCATTTGGGCATGCACAACAATACAAGACTTCAGTTGGGCAGGTGGTCAATAAAGATTAAGGAACAAAGGACTTAAGAGCCCTCAGTTCAAAGGACTATTGCAGAGATCAATAAAGCTCATTACCATATAACATTTTCCTCTGAAGATAGGACCATCTAAAAATATGTAGTGAAGAAATAGTTGCTGGCTCCATACTACCATTTAGAATCAAGTTTCAATTTATTTATGATCCTTCCAAAACGCCAAGTTTGATGGAAAGCTGCTATCTATAGGTCTACATTAAAACTATGTACATACATGTATATAATTGATCTTGTACAAGGAATGCTATAGATCTACATGAATACACTAATAAGATTGGAACTGTATCAACCAAGCTCAATGAGTTGTGTGTTCTCCCAGAAGGATCTAAATTGTACTAAACAAGTTCAACTTTATCTAAAACCAATAATACCTGTAAACTGTAGACCAACACACATTTCATGATTTAACCTACAATGATTCAATGACAAAAACTAACAATTAGCATGATTAGATCTACATATAAGTTTTGAACCCCAAACAAAATTAAATAATTATTAATGTGCAATAATACCCGCATATGTCGACAGCTTGTATGTCCAAAAGGGTAGCAGTGTTTGTAACATCTTTCAGCAAGCCCTGGCCCTAATTGTCCTATTTACCAAATACCAAGTTGAGATCTCATTTTCAACATATAATGTGGAAAATACATAGGCCTTTATAGATCTAACTATAGACAGCGCTGTAGAAGGGATTTGCTCATTTACGTTGAATATTGATTGGTGACCTTTTTGAAGGGTCGACCCGGAAGTAGAAAAAAAATCGCTGTGCTTTTGAACAGCAGCGCATACGGCCCGCTAGAGCCGCCTGCTCTAGCCGCCTAGCTAGCTTGCTAGCAGACGGCGCTCGCGACCGGGGGTCTATATCGCCATGTACCGTACCTGCGATATGAACACAAGTTACTTGTTTGGAACTGATTTTTGCCTTCAAATATCAATCACTCATTGTTATGACAACGTAAATATGTGGAAGAACCTATCTGCTCTTGTATTCTTGGAAGTTACATAAATTCAATGTGTGTATCATTTAAAAAAAAATATATTACTTGTGAGAGATTCGGGGTATACCAGCCCCACAACTAATTATCCGTCAGTTCCCGTCGCTTCGCGACGGGGACTGGTCAGTTTAATATAGATCTAGACTTTCTATGTGTAAATGAATATAAGGTTACATCAATAACCAACAGAGAACAATTTGGTTTTGAATTGTGGTTACAAATTCTATGATCAACCTTTAGAGTCAAAGTCGAGAGTTAGAATTTGCTGAAAAGACAAAAGTTAGAAGTAAGACTTAACGTTAGATCTAGAAATTCTAGTCTTCATGGTCTTAGAACAAAAAGTCAAGTCAAGCAAACTTGCAATAGTTGCATGAAGTTGATATCATGGCATGCTTGTTTGGAAGTGAAACAATTCTTATTCCTTCTAACGTAGAACTGATATTGGCATAGAGGTAATCGTGATTGAGGAAACCACCATTTACTTTGTACAGCAGTGCTTCATTCAGTCACACGCACTGGTTCGATCCTCTTTCCACCCCGTTCACTCGTGGAAATTACAAGCATTTGAGCGAGTGGTTATATTTTTATTTGACTCAACTTGGTAGAAAAAATGAAGCATCGGACATGTTGTCACACTCGCATCAATTAACTTAGGTGAGATCAGGGTCACTCATCAGAGTCTCACATTCACAAGTCCCACACAGATTTATAATGACACTCAGTCGAGCTAGCACACTGGCAGTGAGTGGCACTGCACAGAGCAGTTTTTGTTTGGTTTTGCGAATTTACATCAAACCTTGGATATATTAAAACATGATAAATAATGCATTAAAAGTGTGTTTTAAACTAATTTCAACATTATTTCGGACAAAATTTTACTTTGCAAAGTTTTTAACCAAATGTACTGATATGGAATTCGCTCACTTACCTAAAATGCCGAAATTAGATGTAGAATTTGAAATGAACTCTTGACTGAGACTTGATTCACGATCGATGTTGTTTACCAGTGATGACATCAAAGCGCATGCGCAACTTAACCGCATATCGGCAGAGTATTATTTTTATTGCATATTTTAAAAAAAATTACCTATGCTATAATGCTGCGATGAAGGGTTTTTTTTTTTCTTTCTCGGCGGGGGGGGGAGGGGGCAGTGGCGGATCTATGGGGGGTAGGGGTTCAACCCCCCCTTGGGCTCCCTAAAAAAAATAATGACAATTGGGGGGGGGGTACAATATCAGATTGCACCATTTCAAATGTATTGAAAAGCTCCCTACCGTGGAAGGGGATACCCCCCTTCCACCTTTCCCCCCGGCCCCTCGGGCTCTTCGCGCCCCCGGGCTTGCGTCACTCCGCTTCAAATTTTCACGCCAGGTAAACCCCCCCCCTCTTAATTAGCCAAAGAGCTTCTTTTTTTTTTTCCTGCGACACAGATAGAGGCTTTTTGTCTGTTGATAGCCTATGGGAAAGATAAAGTTCAGGTAAGGGTAAGAATTGTAATTAAAAAAACAAACAAACAAACAAACAAAAAACACCCAATTGAATTTATTTGATTGTCAGACCCTGATTTCATGATGTCAACTTCACCTGAACCAATTATTTTCACTCGATTCACATGTGACAACAGTTACAAGAGTAACACCCAATTTTTGCAGCTTATATAAAATTTACAAGGAGACGCAGAGGGGCAAATAAGTTTTGTATACTTCAAGCCCAATTAACAAGAAGGTAAATCAATCAATCTCACGGTGTCGAAGAAAAACAGGATACCGGGCAGCTGAGTTATGTGCGGGGTTATATGTGGGTGGGAGGATTTTGGGGATGGCCCTGAGCCTTATGTTTAGGGTATCAGCAATGGAAAACCCCTTCTATCTGTCATAGACCACAGAAAAAATAGCTGACTATAAACATCGCACACATTTTTATAAACTCCTTTTGTTTTACTCAGATTAAATGCTACTTGAGAATTATGAACATTTTCAGGACGATAACCTTTCGGAGGTAAGATGGCAATTGTCTATACACAAGCATAATGGCAAGCATGAAGCAACAAGGTCAAAAGGATCAACCCCGATGGAGATATCTAAACACAAAACAAAAAGAAAGTTCCCCCTATGTCAGATATCAATAATTTTTGAACCAGGAGGAATTTAAACAATCTAATTATATGTCCATGTAGGGAATTTAATTAGCTACCATCATAGGAGCGAATTTTAGCAAAAACTCATCAAGTCATGCTTCAGTGATTAATGGCAAACATGTCATTTTTTGAAGTTCACAAGCCTAAAATCACAACTTTGATTCAATGATTTCGGACCCATTTTCAGATTTTAAACAATTTACACGTCATAATGTATGCAAAACGTGCTTCCCAACATACGGAAACGAAATTTGCGTCAAATTTCACGGTTGAGTGAGCATGCAGCAAAAAGTTGCCCAAACTGCGATTTTTACTTCTTTGTCATGGTATAATCGATCAGATGTGAGGGAATTCCTGTTTTGGAAGTGTATTCAACGAATATCCATCCATTCACGGTTGAATGAACCCATCAACCAACCAAAATAGGCCATTTTAGAATTACGAAGGGTCATTGTAGTAATTTTATGCACTAGAAAGCATCTCAATAATATTTTGGGGGTTTTATTTATATTCTTTAGGCACGTGTCAATGATCCTATGGCATTTATTTAAAAATTCATGCTTCAGTGAGCACATGAGACTGGAAAGCCCTTTCCTCACGTATGGACTAAAATTCAAATTCTTACTTTGATTGAATATAACAATTCTTGTTGGGGAGTACTTTTGATTTTATTTTCACAAAAATCCCCATGTTTCACGCCTCAGTGGGCACAAGATGAAGAAAATCATGAAAATGAGAAGAAAGTTTCGGGCTTCGTCATAGTTCAGTGACTTTTCGAATACGTAATTTGAATCAAGATCATGTTAGTTGGAGATCAGTTGAAGCTGTGTGCCACGTTTCGTGACATAACTCACGGTATAATTAACAATAATCATCAATGAAATTGGCCGAATTTCACATTTTGTCAGGTATTGATTTCCTCCTCCATTTTTTTGTACAGAGATTTAACAAAAGTGAAATTTGGCATATTTTAATGGTCAGTTTTGTCCCTTTGACTGTGAATTATTTGATGAAACTTTGCACATAGCTTTAACTGGTCTCTAAAGGCCACCGCACACCTTACGACTGGTCTACGATCCGATTTTGGAACAAATAGCATTTTGCTTATTTTCCGAAAGTATGACTGAATAGAATCTTATCATAACTATAGAGGTTCAAATTAACTGTAAGAATACTGATATCGAATTTCGGAAAATTGCAAGCCTTTATCTATAATTAAAGGGCAGATTGGTTTTAAATCGTAGCCAGTCGTACGATTGCTATGACGTCATTACGATTAGATATTGAATTAGCTTTTATTTTAATAAGGAGGTTACATAGTCACTGATTTTAACATATAAGTAATCCTGCGATGATTTAGAACTCTGCACAGTATGATGTT